>JAJPUD010012102.1:0-28752 GCA_023553655.1 Myrmecobius fasciatus
TTCAAGTAATCATCAAGGAAAACTTCTCTGATATCCTAGAATTAGATATTAAAATAGTCATTAAAAGAATTCACCAAAGATGGTAAAGTCAGGAAGCTGCTTTAGCTCTCCCAGTTTCCTTCAAAGCCACATGAAACAAAGCTTCTGAAGAGAATCTAACAGAATGAAAGTACTCTCCAGCTCAAGATAGACTGAAAAAAATTCAAGAAAAGTCAGTCTCACTGGGATGAAAAGGGTGTTCAATTCTGCTCAGAAAAGCTCTGATAAAGCTGGTGAAAGGGTCTTCATTACAACAACTCAGCAACTAAGATTCTCAGTCCTGGCTCAGTAGAGGAGCAAATCAGTGAGACAGTTCCTAGAACCAGCTTAAAAGGCAAACTGGGAAAATGGGCTATTTCCTGGAAAAAGCAGCCATGCTACCCCTACAAACAAGGGCCCCCTGTGGCTGAAGCCAAGGCTCAGAACTGGACAGGAAACTTGGGACAGCACCAGCTTTATTCCAGTAACAGAGTTCCTCCTTAAAAGTAAAAAATAAATAATAATAATAAGGAATTACCAAAAAAAGATAAGAAAATGAGCAAGAAACAGAAAAGAACCTTGATCATTGAAAGCTAATATGCTGACAAGGCAGACAAAACCACAAATTCAAATGAGAACTTAATGTCCACAAAAGACATCTCAAAGAGTGAGATAAATTGGTCTCAAGCCCAAAGAGGTTTCTTGGAAATGCTCATAAAGCATTTCAAAAAGCAAATAAGAGAGGCAAAAGAAAACATGAGAAAAGAAATGAGAGTTATGAATGAGAAAGTCAACAGTTTGGAAAAGGAAGGAAAAAAATTGTCTAAAGAAAATCAGTACTTAAGCAGTAGAATAAACCATGTATAAAAGTTAACTGAAGAAAATCACACATTAAAAACTATATCAGGGTTATGGAAGCTAATGACTTTGTGAGACAACAAGAATCAGTCAAATAGGAAAGACATGAATAAAAATGTTTGTAGCAACTCTTTTTCTGGTAACAAAGAATTGGAAAAGGAGTAGATGCCCATCATTTAGGGAATGGCTAAACAAGTTGTGATACACAAAATTAATGAAATATCATTGTTCTATAAAAATGATGAACAAGTTGATTATAAAAAGACCTGGAAAGATTTGCATGAACTGGTGCCAGGTGAAACTAGCAGAATCAGAAATACATTGTACACAATAACAAGAATGTGCAATGATAAACTATGAAAGCTTGGTTATTCTCAGATGTTCAGTGATCCAAAGTAATCCCAATAAACTTTGGACAGAAAATCTCATCTGCATCCAGAAAAAGAACTAAGGAGAATGAATGTATATCAATATGTGCTATGTTCAATTCTTTTTTCTGCTTTTTTATTTTTCCCATGGGTTTTGCTCTGAATTTTTTTCTCCACATAATTCATAAAACAATGTGTATTACAAATAAAGTCAGACCTAATCAGTTGGAAAAATATCAAGTGCTCATGGGTAGGCTGAGTGAATATAATAAAAATTACAATATTATCTAAATTAATTTACTTATTTAGTGTCATAACAATCAAACTCCCAAGAAATTATTTTACAGGTAATAACAAAAATAAGAAAATAATAACAAAATTCATCTAGAAGAAAAGATCAAGAGTATCAAAGGAATGAATGAAAAAAAAAATACAAAGGATGTGGGCTTAGCAGTACTAAAGCTAAACCTATATTATAAAGCAGTAG
This sequence comes from Myrmecobius fasciatus, assembly GCA_023553655.1. Classification (NCBI taxonomy): domain Eukaryota; kingdom Metazoa; phylum Chordata; class Mammalia; order Dasyuromorphia; family Myrmecobiidae; genus Myrmecobius; species Myrmecobius fasciatus. Next base: position 1,732 of record JAJPUD010012102.1, read on the forward strand.
TCATCAAAACCATTTGGTACTGGCTAAGAAATGGAGTGGTGGATCTGTGGAATAGATTAGATACACACACCACAATAATCAAGGCCTATAGCAATCTAGTATTTGATAAACCACCAAACTCCAACTTCTAATAAGAACTCAATATTTGACAAAAATTACTGAATAAACTAGAAAATAATATGTCATAAACTCAACATCTCATACTCCATTCAAAAATAAAGTCAAAATGGACACAAGACATGGGCATGAAAGATGATATCATAAACAAATTAGGAGAAAAAGGGATAATTTACCTATCAGATCACTGGAGAAGGGAGGAATCCATAACCAAAGAAGAACTAGAGAATATTATGAAAGGCAAAATGGACAGCCTTGATTATATCAAATTAAAAAGTTTTTTTTTTCAGAAACAAAACCAACAAAACCAAATTTAAAACAGAAGTACAAAGCTGGGGAAAAAATCTTTATAGCCATTATTTCTGATAAAGGTCTCATTTCCAAAATACATGCAGAACTGTGACAAATTTATAAGAATAAAGCCATTCCCCAATTGATAAATGCTCAAAGAATATGAGCAGACAAAGCTAAAAGTTGGTTTTATGGAGAAAAATAAAAAAACCCTAAACTTTTAGTTTTGTCTGCTCGTATTATTTGAGAAAGAAAATCAAATTATCAGTATCAAAAATGAAAAGAGAGAGGTTTCCATCAATGAAGAAGAAATTAGAGAAATAATTAGGAACTATTTTGCCCAATTATATGCCAATAAATCTGATAATGTCAGTGAAACGGATGGATATTTACAATAATAAGTTTGCCCAGATTAACAGAAGAGAAAATAAATTACTTAAATAGTCCCATTTTAAAAAAAAAGAAATTGGAGAAGTTATTAATCAACTTCCTAAGAAAAAATCTCCAGGGTCAGATGTATTTACATGTGAATTCTACCAAACATTTAAAGAACAATTAATTCCAATTATTTGGAAAAATAGGGAAAGAAGGAATTCTATCAAATTGTTTTTATGATACAGATATGGTTCTTAGACCTAAACTAAGTAGGACCCAACACAGAGAAAAAAATATGATAGTTTAACTCCCCTAATGAATATTAATATAAATATGCTAAATAAAATACTATCAAATAGATTACAACACTTTACCCCAGGATAATATACTATGAGCAAATAGGATTTATACAAGGAATGTAGGGCTAGTTCAACATTTGGAAAACTATTAGCATAATTGACTACATTAATAATCAACTAACAAAAAATACATAATAGTCTCAATAAATTCAGAAAAAAAGCATTTGGCAAAATCCAACATTCATTCCTATTAAAAACACTAGAGAATATAAGAATAAATTGAGTTTTTTCTTAAAATGATCATTAGTATTTATTTAAAGCCATCAGCAAGCATCACATGTAATGGGGATATTTGCCCCCTATAATCATCACTATTCAATATTGTATTAGAAATGTTAGCTTTGGCAATAAGAAGAAAAAGAAATTAAAGAAACTGGAGAAGGTAATAAGGAAATCAAATGATCGTTTTTTGCAGACAATATGATAGTAGACTGAAAAAATCCTAGAAAATCAATTAAAAGAATACTAGAAACAATTCACAACTTTATCAGAGTTTCACTATACAAAATAAATCCACATAAATTATCAGCATTTTATATATTAACAAGAAAGTCAAGCAGCAAGAGGCACAAAGAAAAATTTCATTTAAAATAACTGTAGATAATATAAAATATTTCAAAAACTACCTGACAAGGTAGTCAGAAGCTATATGAATATGATTACAAAACATTTTCCACACAAAGTCAGATCTAATCAACTGGAAAAATATTCAGAGCCCAAGGGTGGGCCAAGCTAATATAATAAAAATGAAATTAATACCTAAATTAATCTACTTATTCTGTACCATATCAATAAAACTCCCAAGAAATTATTTTACAGAGCTAGAAAAAATAATAACAAAGTTCATCTGGAAGAACAAAAAAAAAAATCAAGGATTTCAAGGGAATTAATGAAAAAAATGTAAATGAAGCTGTACCCCTAAAACTATATTATAAAAGAGCAGTCATCAAAACCATTTCGTACTGGCTAAGAAATAAAGTAGTTGATCACCGGAAGAGGATAGGTTCGCAAAACGTAATAGTCAATGATTATAGTAATGTAGTATTTGTTAAATCCAAAGAGTTCTGCTTCTGGGATAAGAACTCACTATTTGACAAAAACTGCCGGGAAAATTAGAAATGTCTTTGGCAGACCCATAACATTTGTTATGTTGTTTACTTGCATTTTGTTTCTTAATCATTTTCTTTCCTTTTTGATCTGATTTTTGTTATGCAGCAAGATAATTGTATTAGTATGTTTACATATATTGGACTTAACATATTTTAACATGTATAACCTATCTTAGATTGCTTGCCATCTAGGGGAGAGGATGGAAAAAAGGAGGGGAAAATTTGGAACACAAAGTTAGGCAAGGCTTAATGTTGAAAACTTATCTGTCCATATGTTTTGAAAATAAAAAAAAAACTTTAATGAAAGAGAGAGATAAATGAAGTTTTTAATCAGACAAACCTGCTTCAAACTTCTTTTCACAATTATTGCTAATTGTATTCCCAGTTTCCATGTTATTTCACTTTTCATCTTTTCTCTCCTAAATATTATTTTGCTTCTGACTACACCATCCCCCAATAGGCCCTTTTTTATCACCCCCATGCCTTTCTCATATTCCCATCCCCTCATACTTTCCTGCAAGGTAATAGATTTCTCTTCCCAATTGAGTATGTATGTTATTCCCCTTTTGAGTCAATTTGGATATGAGTAAGGTTCTTTATTTCCCATCTTTCCATCCACTATAAAAGATTTTTTCTTGATGCTTTTATGGAATGTAATTTTGCCATCCCACTTCTCCCTTTACCTTTCTTCCAATACATTCCTTTCTCACATTTTAGTTTAATTTTTAGATATTATTCCTTCATATTCAATTCCTTCATGTGTTTTCTGTCTATATTCTTCTTCTAACTGCCCTAATAATGAAAGATCTTATGAACTGCAATTATCATTCTCACATATAGGAAAGTAGAGATTAAACCTTAAGTGCCTTATGATATCCCTTTCCTGATTATCTTTTTGTGTTTCTCCTGAGTTCTGTATTTCAAAGTCAAATTTTCACTTCAGTTTCAGTTTCTATTCACTTTTGCTAGGTAGGTGATTGTTAATTGCAATCTTAGTTCTATTGTTTTCCAGAATATCATATTCCAAGCCCTCTGATTCTTTATGCAGAAATTGCTAAATCTTGTGCTATAGTTACTGTGGCTCCACTATACTTAAAAGTGCAATAATTTTCCTTGACTTTAGAGTCCTGGAATTTGGCTATAATATTCCTAGGAGTTTTTATTTTAGAATTTCTTTCAGGAAGTGATCACTGGATTCTTTCATTTCCTATTTTACCTTCTAGTTCTAGAATATTTGGACATTTTTACTTGATAATTTCTTGAGAGAGTATGTCAAGGTTCTTTTTTTAATCATGGAATTCAGGTAGTCCAATAATTTTTAAATTTTCTTTCTTGGATCTATTTCCAAATCAGTTGTTTTTCCAATAAACTATTTCATTTTTAATGACTTTTATTATTTTGGTCTTATTGTATTGCTTCTACCTTTCTCATAAAGTCATAAGCTTCCATTTGCTCAATTCTAATTTTCAAGGATTTTTTTCCCTTGGTAAGCTTTTGTACTTCCTTTTCTATTTGGGCAATTATGCTTTTTAAGGCATTTTTCTCCTCATTGACTTTTTGTACTTTCTTTTGCATCACTCTCATTTATCTTTCCAAATTTTCCTCTAGCTCTCTTACTTGATTTTCAAAATTAGTTTCTAGCTTTTACATGACCTGAGACAAATTCTTGTTTTTCTTGGAAGCTTTGGATGTAGAAACTTTGACTTTGTTATCTTTTAAAATTTTATTTATTTATTTTTAATAAAGATTTTTATTTACAAAACATATGCATGGGTAATTTTTCAACAATGACATTTGCAAAGCCTTATGCTCCAAATTAACCCCTCCTTCTCTCCACCCTCTCCCCAGGTGGAAGATAGACCGTTACATGTTAAATATGTTAAAATATATATTAAATCCAATATATGTATACATATTTATATATTTATCTTGTTGCACAAGAAAAATAGAATCAAGAAGGAAAAAACTAATAAAGAAAACAAAATACAAGCAAACAAAAACAGAGAAAGTAAGAATGCTGTATTGTGGTCCACGCTCAATTCACACATTCTTCTTTCGAATGTAGATGGCTCTCTTCATCACTGAACAAATGGAACTGATTTGAATCATCTCATTGTTGAAGAGAGCCATGTCCATCAGAATTGATCATTGTATAGTGTTGTTATTGACGTGTATAATGATCTCCTGGTTCTACTCATTTCACTAAGCATCACTTCATGTAAGTCTCTCCAGACCTCTCTGAAATCATCCTGCTGGTGGTTTCTTACAAAACAATAATATTCCATGACATTCATATACCATAATTTATTCATCCATTCTCCAATCAATGGGCATCCATTCAGTTTCCAGTTTCTTGCCACTACAAAAAGGGCTGCCACAAACATTTTTGTATATGTGTATCCTTTTCCATTCTTTAAGATCTCTTTGGGATATGAGCCCAGTAGAAACGCTGCTGGATCAAAGGGTAGACACAGTTAGTTTGATAACTTTTTGAGCATAGCCCCAATTCCTCTCCAGAATGATTGGATCAGTTCAGTTCCACCAGCAATGTGTTGGTGTCCCAGTTTTCCCACACCCCCTCCAACATTCATCATTATCTTTTCCTGTCATCTTATCCAATCTGAGATGTGTGTAGTGATATCTCAGAGTTATCTGTTCATATCCTTTGACCATTTATCAATTGGAGAATAGATTGAATTCTTATAAATTTGAGTCAATTATCTATATATTTTAGAAATGAGGCCTTATCCAAACCTTTGAATGTAAAAATGTTTCCCAGTTTATTGCTTCCTTTCTAATCTTGTCTGTATTAGTTTTATTTGTACAAAACCTTTTTACCACATAATCAAAATTATTTATTTTGTTATCAATAATGATCTCTAGTTCTTCTTTGGTCACAAATTCCTTTCTTCTCCACAGATCTTTCTTGTTTTTTTTTTTTTTCATAAAACCAACTCTTAGTTTTATTTATTAATTCAATAGTTTTTTTTTACTTTCAGTTTTATTAATCTCTCCTTTTATTTTTAGAATTTCAAGTTTGGATTGCAAGCCTAATTCATTGGTCTTTTTTTTCCTATGTTATGCAAGTAAGAATGTAAAGATATAAACTTTCTTCTTATTACTGCTTTGTCTGCATCCCACAAATTATGCTGTCTCATTATTGCCATTGTCATATGATGAAATTATGTGTCTTGGATTTGCTATTTCACTCATTCATTATTTAGTATGAGATAATTTAGTTTCCAATTACATTTTGGTCTCTTTTCCCTTGGCTTTTTATTGAAAATAATTTTATTGCATCCTGATCTGAAGAAAATGTTTTTACATTTTCTGCCTTTCTGCATTTGATTTTGAGGTCTTTATGCCTTAATACATGATCAATTTTTGTATAGGTTCCATGAACTGCCAAGAAGAATGTGTACTCCTTCCTCTCTCCATTCATTTTTTTCCAAAGATCTATCATACCTAACTTTTCTAGTATTCTATTTACCTCTTTAACTTCTTTCTTCTTTATTTTGTGTCTTAATTCATCTAGTTCTGAGAGAACTAGGTTGATATCTCCCACAATCATAGTTTTGTTTTCTATTTCTTCTTGCACTTCTCTTAATTTTTTTTCCTTTAGGAAAAGTTGCTATACCAGTTGGTGCATATATGTTTAGTATTGATATTGCTTCATTATCTATGGTACACTTTAGTAAAATATAGTTTCCTTCTCTATCTCTTGTAATTAGATCAAATTTTGCTTTTGCTTGATCTGAGATCAGGATGTCTACGCCTGCTTTTTTGCTTCACCTGAAGCATAATAGATTCTGCTCCAGCCTTTTATAGTTAAAACTATTAAATCCGTACTTCTTGCCATTTTATTAATCCCAAATTATATTTTTCTCTTTGCTTTTCCTTTCCATCCTCCCCAGTATTTCCCTCCCCCTTTCTTATATCTTTCCTGTACTCTTTTTGTTTTCCCTTCTATTTAACCTATCTCTTCCCTTTCCCCCTTTCCCTTCCCACTTTTCTATAAGGTGAGAAGTTTCTCTGTGAAACCAAATATGTCTAATATTTTCTCTTTCAGCCAAATCTGATTAGAGTAATCTATTTCTTCTTGCATCTCTCTGAACTTTTCCTCTAGCAATTTCCATGCTATACCACTTGGTGCATATATGTTTAGTATTGATATTGCTTCATTGTCTATGGTACCTTTTAGTAAGATATAGTTTTCTTTCTTGTCTCTTTTAATTAGATCTATCTTTGCTTTTTCTTGATCTGAGATCAGGATTGCTACCCCTGCTTTTTTTGTTCACTTGAAGCATAATAGATTCTGCTCCAGCCTTTTACTTTCACCCTGTATGTGTCTCTGTGCTTTAGATGTGTTTCTTGTATACAACATATTGTTTCCCTCAATTATAATAAGTTTTCTTTGCCTCTTCCTGAAATGTAATTGTCCTCATTTTACCTCCATTTTTCCCTTTTTTCTGATACAATCACATTTCTGCCTCGAGTTCCTTTCTTATACTATAACAGTAAAATCAAATTTACATGCATTTTCTATGTATTCTAATAACAGAAATACAATTCTCAAGAGTTCTTTTCTTTTTACGTTTTCATCCTTCTCTTGAGTTCTATATTGAGAAATCAATTTTTTTTGTTTAGCTCTGCTCTTTTCATCAGAAATAAATGGAATTCACCTGTTTCATTGAATGTCCATCTTTGAGAATGTAATGGGGACAAACTAGAAGCATTTCCAATAAGATCAGGAGTGAAACAAGGCTGCCCACTATCACCATTACTATTCAATATTGCATTAGAAATGCTAGCATTGGATATAAGAAAAGAAAAAGAGAAATCGAGTAGGTAGTAATACACATAAATCATCAGCATTTTTATATATTGCCAACTAAGTTCAGCAGCAAGAGATACAAAAATAAATTCCATTCAAAATAACTGTCAATAATATAAGATATTTGGGAATTTATCTACCAAGGGAAAGGCAAAAACTATGCAAACAAAACAACAAAACGCATTCCACAAAATAAAGTCAGACCTAATCAGTTGGAAAAATATCAAGTGCTCATGGGTAGGCTAAGACATTATAATAAAAATGACAATAGTACCTAAATTAATCTACTTATTTAGTGACATACCAATCAAACTCCCAAGAAATTATTTTATAGAATATTTATAGAAAAATAGTAATGAAGCTTATCTGGAAGAAAAAAAGGTCAAGAATTTCAAAAAGAATTAATGAAAAAAAATACTGATGAAGGTGGCCTAGCTGTGCCAGATCTAAAACTATATTATAAATCAGCAGTCATCAAAACCATTTAGTACTTGCTAAGAGACAGAGTCATTGATCATTGGAATAAGATAAGATCACAGGACAAAATAGACAATAATTATAGCAATCTAGTGTTTGACAAACCCAAAGACCCCAGATTTTAGTATAAGAATTCACTATTTGAAAAAAACTGCTGGGGAAATTGGAAACTAGTATGGCAGAAACTAGGCATTGACCCATACATAACACTATAATACAAGATAATATCTAAATGGGTTCTTGATTTAGACATAAAGAGTGATATTATAAGCAAATTAGAGGAACATAGGATAGTTTACCTCTCAGATCTGTGGAGAAGGGAGGAATTTGCATCCAAAGAAGAAATAGAATTTACAATTGAACATCAGAGAGATAATTTTGATTGTTAAGTTAAAAGGTTTTGTACAAATAAAACTAATGCAGACAAGATTAGGAGGGAAACAATAAATTGGGAGATCATTTTTACATTTAAGGGTTCTGATAAAGGCCTCATTTCTAAAATATAGAGACAATTAACTCAAATTTATAAGAATTCAAGTCATTCTCCAACTGATAAATAGTCAAAGGATATAAATAGACAATTCTCAGATGAAGAAATAAAAACATTTCTACTCATATGAAAAGGTGCTTCAAATCACTATTAATTAGAGAAATGCAAATTAAGACAATTCTGAGATATTGCTACACACCTGTCAGATTGGCTAAGATGACAGGAAAAGATAATGATGAATGTTGGAAGGGATGTGGGAAAATTGGGACAATGATACATTGTTGGTGGAACTGTGAACTGTTCCAACCATTCTGGAAAGCAATTTGGAACTATGTCCATCGAATTATCCTGCTGTGCATACCAATTTTATCCAGCAGTGTTTCTCTTGGGCTTCTAATCTAAAGAGAATCTTAAAGGAGGGAAAGGGACCCACATGTACAGTAATGTTTGTAGCAGCCCTTTTGTAGTGGCAAGAAACTGGAAACTGAACTGATGCCCATCAGTTGGAGAATAGCTGAATAAGTTATGATATATGAATGTCATGGAATATTATTGTTCTGTAAGAAACCACCAGCAGGATGATTTCAAAGAGTCCTGGAGAGACTTACATGAACTGAGGCTATGTGAAATGAGCAGAATCAGAAGATCATTATACATGGTAATAACAAAATTATATGATGATCAATTCTGATGTACGTGGCTTTCAATAATGAAATGATTCAAACCATTTCCAATTGTTCAGTGATGAAGAAAGTCATATACACCCAGAGAGATCTGTGGGATCTGAGTGTGAACCACAACATAGCATTTTCATGCTTTCTGTTGATGTTTTCTTGCAATTCTTTTCCTTCTCAGGTTTTTTTTTTGTAAATCCAATTTTTCTTGTACATCAAGATGACTGGATAAATATGTATAGGTATATTGGATTTGTCATATATTTTAGCATAATTAACATGTATTGGACTACCTGCCATCTAAGGGATTGGGTTAGGGGGAAGGACAGAAAATTTTGGAAAAGAAAGTTTTGCAAGAGTCAATGTTGAAAAATTACCCATGCATATATTTTGCAAATAAAAAGCTTTAATAATAATTTTTTAAAAGGACATCCATCTTCTTCCCTGAAAGAAAATGCTCAATTTAGCAGGGTTGTAAATTCTTCTTTACATTCCAAGTGACTTTGCCTTTCAGAATATCACCTTCCAGGCCCTTTGATCCTTTAAGATGGAAGCTGCTAGGTCCTGGACAATCCTTATTGTGCTCCTCATTATTTGACGTTTTTCTTTCTTTCTTTTTTTTTTTTTTCCCTTGGCTGTTTGTAATACTTTTTCCTTGGTCCAATAGCGTTGAAATTTAGCCACGATATTCCTTGGATTTTTAATTTTGGAGTCTCTTTCAGAAGGTGTTCAGTGAATTCTTTCATTAACTATTTTACTTTCTGATTCTATGAATTCTGAGTAATTTTCTTTGATAATTTCCTGAAAAATAATGTCTAGGCTCTTTTTCTCATCATGGTTTTCAGGAAGTCCAATAATACTTAGATTGTCTCTCTTAAATCTATTTTCCAAGTCAGTTGTTTTCCCAATTAGGTATTTTAATTTTTTTTTCTATTTTTTCATATTTTTTTTGATTTTGCTTGCCTGATTCTTGATGTGTCATTGAATCATTCATTTCCATTTCTTCAGTTCTGATTTTAGTGAATTATTTACTTCATTTACTTTTTTTTACTTCTTTTTGTATTTCTCCAATTGAATTTTTAAATTAATTGTTTTGTTCTGTGGAAGTTTTTCCATGTCACAAATTCTGTTTTTAAGGAGTTGTTTTCTTTTTCCATTTCACAAACTCTGTTTTTCTAGGAGTTGTTATCTTTTTTTCCATTTTGTCAACTCTATTTTTAATGATTTATGTGCTTTTTCCATTTCACTAAGTCTATTTTGTAATGAATTTTCTTCAGATAATTTCTGTGCTTTCTTTTCCAAACCCTCTTGGAAAGTTTTAATTTCCCTGTTCATTTTTTTCTAGCTCTCTTTTATGATTCTTTTTAAATTTCTTCTAGGAGAGACTTGTGTGATTCGGACCAGTTTATATTACTTTTTGGGGCTTCATCTGGAGACAATCTTCTTTTAGCCTCCTCAGGGCTTGAAATCTGTTCTCTTTCACCATAAAAAATATCTATGTTTAGAGCTCTCTTTAGTATTTTGCTCATTAAAAAAAAAAAAATTTAGGTCTGCTTTTAGGGCAAGGGATATTGGTTGTCCAAGCTTCCTCTACAAGCAGCAGGGGCTTTCTTTACAAGTGGCAGCTGCTACACTGGGTCATTGCTGATTCACTCCTGGTGCTGGTTGGGTGTGGCCAGGTCCCATGAGATTCTAGCATTTCAGGGTTCATCTTTTCTGTTTGTGTTAGATGGTTTATCACTTCTCTGCTGATCTACTGGCTTGCATTGAGGGCAGAGTAGCCAACACTGCTGTAGGTTCCTCCCCCTAGGTTCTCTGCCCAGGAATACTACACTGTTCCAGGTCTGCACAGTCTGTGAAAGCATCTGCACTTGGCCTGCTTGCTCTTTGCCTGCCTCCCTCTGAGCCCAATTGAAACAGACCTTTTCTGGTGATCTTCAAAACTGTCATCTGCTGATAATTTGTTACACTCTGATATTTGTAGATTCTTCCTTTCCAGAGCTAATTCAGAGGCAGAGTTTGGTAATTAGTCTGAGGGTTGTGGGAGAAGATCAGAAAGAAGGGTTTGTCTTCTCTGCCAACTTGGCTCTGCCCCCAAATTTGTTATCTTTTTCTGAGTGTGTTTTGATCTTTCTTGTCACAAGTATGATCAGTATCTTTTTTCTGATTTTTTTTTTCATTTCCCCTGCCTATTACTTAACTTAACTCTCTGGTGGAGGGTGCAGTGTCCCAAGGTTCAGGGGTTTTTTTGCAGCCATTTTCAGATATCCTTCTAGGAATCTCTAAGTTTTTAGTCCTTCCAAGGTAGTATGATTGAAAGAGAGGTATATTTCCTGCTCTCCTGCACTGTGTTCTGGTCTATGAGTGACCTCAAGCACTCTTTTCTGCCTTAGAATTATGAGGAGGGTCCTGATTTACTCTATCAATTCTAGTGTACTAATGATCCTCCTCCCCATGGGACTACAAGGCAAGACTGCATCCCTGATCTAAATATGGGCAAAACATGGTGTTTCCCTTTTATTTTGATTTTTCTCTTCCAGCATAATTCATTAAAAAGGTGTATTTTTAAAATTAATATATATGTAATAACTAGAAAAAAAATTTTAAATTACTTCCCTCTATCTTTGTGTGGGTTCTGATGCTATAGGATTTGTTTAGAGTCATTATATAAAGGTATTTGGAGGGGTTTGGAGGAACGTCAGGTAAGTCCAGGCCTTTACTCCACCATCTTGGCTCTGCCTCCCCACATACTCATTTTCAAGCAGAAAAATGTATGTATAACATATGTGTATATACTAAATATCATTTATTTGACAATATGTATGTGTATGTATATACATATATATATATATGTGTGTGTGTGTGTGTGTGTGTGTGTTTGTGGATAATATGAATTTTAGCTAAATTCTATGTAACGTAAGCACCAAAAAAGAAATCCTCTGTAATATTAAGGGAAGCAAGCAAAGCAAATTAAAAGGAAAATTACTTTAAACAGAATCATTTCCATGTGCACATACAAATTCTTTGAAAACAAATGAGGCCTCAGGGACTCAAATATATTTGTTGATCATTTCACGTACAACAGGAAGAAAACAAAATTTAAAGTAACATTTTTCTTACTTGGTGAAAGAAAATAGAATTCTTCTAGGAGCACTTATATTGAAAAGGTGATTGTTGTATAGTACTGAATCTTTTCTTTGAACATATTAAGCCAACATCCTGAACTGATATTAAAACCATAATTTGAGCTCGGAGACTCTAAAAAGTGTTGCAACATCAATAAGTTTTTCCAATAAGCAAAAAAGCTCAAATTACTTCATTTTTTTTTCATTGCTAGATTTTGCAAATAAATATTTTCAGAGACTCCACGAAAGTGCCATTGGCTTTATTTAAGAGGGATCACAAAGGTAAAAGAAAATTTTTAAATAATGAGGAAAAAAATAATGTTGCATTTTAATAGGCAGGTTCAATTTGAGGAAAGAGAGAATTAGAAACATAAGCTAATAATGTAGCAATTTTTGTAGACTGCTTTAAAATTTAGCATTTATACATAGTAAATAAGTTAAAGGATATGGATAAATATACAAGCAAAACTGGTTCAGTAGTTATAAATCAATGAACTAAAGATCTGGTATGATCAATTTGAACTATGTGTGTTTAAATTAACCATGCATGTAATATTATTATCTAACCCCATCTTCATCTTTGGGCAACTAGGTAATGCACGGAATAGAGTACTGGGGTTAGAGTCAGGAAGACATCTTTCTGAGTTCAAATCTGATTTCAAACACTTAGTCGTATGATCCTGGGCAAATTACTTAAACCTGTTTGCCATAGTTATCTGTAAAATGAGCTTAAGAAAGAAATGGCAAACTATTCTAATATATTTTTCAAAAAAAAACTCCAAATGGGATCATGAAGAGTTAAACATAATGACTTCAATAAAAATATCACAAAACATTACCAAAGCTTTCTTTTTAATCTAGGGAAATCATAAGAATAGAATTTGACTGATCCAGCAGTCTAGTAATTGTGTCAGAAGAATAAGGTTAATTTTTTATGAAGACATATTGATTCTTTATGTTCAGTACTTCCTATTCTAATTTATTTTTACCAGATGTACTTTCAATATAACATTCTAAAATTTAACAAGCATCAAGACCAAGATCAATGACCTATAGTATTTAGATTTCATTCTTTGCTGTTTTGAAACTTGAGATACTTGTCATACTCAGTTCCTAATATAGTCTTTTCAATTCTCTGCAATTTTTCAAAGATCACTGACCATGGCTCAGTAATGATAATAGTTTATCTTGGTCTGATAATTCGAATCCATGAGAAACAGCTAGCTATTCTTACACTATTGTCTTGATTATCCTGAGAATCAACTTTGTCATTTTTCTTTTTGACTTTTCTATGCAAAGATCATTCTTCTTGACTGATAAAATAGAGCTCAAATATCAATCAAATATGGCTTCCTTCTCTCTACTATAATCTATCATTTTCCTATCAATCCCAAGTAATAATACTATCTATTCTTTGATTCAACTCTTTCCCCTCCCCACTATCATTAAAGATACTTTTTATTTTCCTTGTTTATCTCAATTGATTCTGGTTTAAGCAGTTTCTGAAATAAGAAACTGAACCATGTCAAGTTTTTGTTCTTAGCCATTATCTGATCTAGCTTCTATCTTTTGTTTATGTGCTTTTTTAATCTGAAATTTTGATGGACTTCTACAGCAACTTTTTCAAATAGCTCCACCTTTTCATTTTCATCCTTGAACATTTTTCCATCTCTGCTAAACTGACTTCTTTTGTAGAATTTGAGAACATGTGGTTATCCTGAACTCTTTGAACACTACTCTCCCAAAATCTAGGTTGCATATGAGATCACTTTCCAGTTCACTTCTTAATGTTTCTTACAAATTAGTTTGCTAGCTATGAATCATTTTTTTTTTACCATAGATGTGTGCCATCAACAGAAATTTAAAGCATCCATTTCAATAATTCAACAAATATTGATTGGTGGAATACATTGTGCACAGAGCAAGTAAAAATGAAGCTAATCAAAGTACAATAAATGACCTCAGAGAGCTTATAATCTGCTAGGAAATTAAGTCAAACACACACTTCTTTTAATGTTTTAATGGATGTCCCTGATATGCATTCTTCCACTAAAAATGTAGAGCATGATGTATCGATGCCACCTCATTTTATGTGACTCTTCCATACCCTCCCATGTATCTTCCACATAATTCTAAGTAGTAATAACTTTCCATTTGATTGCTTAATCTTATATGGGTAAAATAAAGGAATCTGCTATCATTTATAGTGGTACATAATTTAGTCTTTAAAAATATTATTTGGAACACTGTAAGACTGGATGATTGTGGCACATGAAATAATTATTTTTTTAACAATAAAACAAACTCTTTCATTTAAAGCTAAATGGAATGATGACTCAAAGGCCATTAGTGATGCAAAGCTCTTCTCTTGTCTGCTTTATTTTATATTAGACATTGAGCTTTTCTATATGACTTTTCATCATAACAAGTATAACCCAAATTTCAACAGTATTTTCATTGAAGCATTCCTCCCATGATGGAAATCATGATTCATGTATGGCAGGTATTTCTTCCCAAAAAATCATTGCAAAAGATTCAGTTAAATGAGTGGAGTCATTTCTTATGTTCTATTGCCATTACATGGATGCCAGTCTGTTTAATTTAAATTATTAAGTTGTGTTAATTTTTTTTTAAATTTTATCAATCAATAAATAAAATAAAAATAAAAAACAAGGCTTTATTAGGTACTTTCTGTGGATCTATAACTGAAAAGAATGAATTATCACTACTCCAAAGTAAGTTACTTTCCATTAGAAAATATAAAATGCACCTATATATGTATACATAATATATGCATACATATTAATAAATATAACCCAAATAAATAAAAAATGAATATCAAATGGGTGGTAGGGGAGGATGTATCAACAGTTATTGAGATGAAGAAAGATTTCTTACAGTAAGTAATGCTTTAACTGAATTGAGAGAAATGAGGCATTAATTAAATGTGTGAGGTGGAGGCAAGGAAAGATGATTAGTGTTAAAGTATTGGTGTGGAGAATGAAGTGTGTGTCATCTGAAGAATAGAGGGAATACCAATTTGGACTTCAAAGTACAAAGAGGTAAAAAATGCAAAAAGAACTTGAAAATAAGGGTATCATGCATGTTAAAATCCAAAAAGGCTTGATATTTTATACATATATTTGATTTGCCAAGTATTTTAACATAATTAACATGTAGTGGATATCCTGCCATCTAGGGGAGGGGTAGGGAGTAGGGAGGAAAAATTTATAACAGAAAGCTTTGTAAGGGTTAATGTTGAAGAATTACCCATACATATGTTTTGCAAATAAAAAAAATGGATAGTCACTAGATTTTTTACGAATAAGGAAAGGCATGGTAGATCTGCACTTAATAAAAATCACTTTGGCTAGTTTATGGATAGTGCACTGGAGTGGGAAAACACTTGGGACAGAGAGACTTTAGAGATGATTTAAAATAAATCACGTAAAAGTTGATAAGAAATTGAACTATTGTGATGATCATGCAAGTAGAGAGAAGGGCCATATGCAAGAAATATTCTTGAGGTAGAAATGATTATCAACTGATTCAATGAATAAGTGATAAAATGAGGAACTGAGGAGAATATTAAGGTAATAAACCTGGGTGACTAGAGTAATAGTAGTGCCCTGACCAGAGATTGGAAATTTAGTATAAGGATATATTTTTTTGAATTTTTGTTTGTTTTGAAGCAAGCACGGTTAAGTGGTTTACCCAGAGTCACCCAGCTATTAATTTCTGAAGCCAGATTTGAACTGTGCCACCTAGCTGCCCCTAGAAGGGTATATTTGAAGGAAATGATAATCAGTTTTTGTGGACATAATTAATTTAAAATGTCTCTGGAATGTCTAGTTTGAAATGTTCAGAAGGCACATGATGCAGGATTGGAAATAAATGGGGAGAATGAAACTAGTGTTAGATAATCTTATGATTAACTGAGTTTGTGAAAATTGATGACATTGTCAAGAGAGAATAGAAAGAGAAAAGAGAGTCCAGATGATCATTAGTGTCCACCCACACATAGGAAGTGTGATATAGATAATAAAGAATGTATGAAAAAGGATAGAGGAAAAATAATTGAGACCTATCTCTGTGTATTTGTGGGTGAGGTTTTAGAGGGAATGTTTGTGCCAACTGTCATCTTAGTAAGTAATTTTTCTAAAAGGTGATAAAATCTAACTGAATAAATTTAATATAAGCATACCATAATGGGTTTGAGAACTGAATTAGTAAAATTACAGCCCCTTGGGATTATAATTCAGAATTGTAAGAACTCTAGGGTCTTCAAACCAAGTGTATCAATGCAAGATGGATAAATGTCCCAGAGATGCTGCTAAACAATCACCCACAGGGGGACCCTAGAACCAATTAACAGTTGTTCTTATGAGTATTATGTCATTGCTGGTAAAAGTTGTAATATAAATTCAGAGAAGTACAATACAAGGAATTCCATACAGGTCTTTCAATATTATATAAAAATGTTTTTGCCTCAGAAGCATCATTCTTTCATTTTACTTTTCTGTTGTTCAAACTCTATTATTTTCACAGGCAGTATTTCTATTAATAGCTTGAAATAATGAAAGTAATACATTTATATAAAAGAAGATAAAAAGAAAAGAGAAAGCAAAATAGTTTATTCTGTCCCATCATTTTCTAAAATGGGTGTCTCAGATCTATTTCATGATTTCCAAAATGAGCTCGAGGTTCTGTCCCACTGATTACCCATAACAATTCTCAGGGTTGCATGTTACTTAAACAAAACCATGTCTAAACATTACTAAGTAATGGGAATGGCTTTGATACCTGCTAATAGATTAGAAAAGTGGAAATGCTTTATCAATCTCTTTGTTTACTAGAAATGGTAGTAGATACCTTTCATACAGGAAGTTTCTTCTTTTTTATTGAAATTGTATCATATGTTTCTTGCCTTATTATCATCTGTTGTTATAAAATAGTTTAAGTTTGGGTACACACTCAAGATATTTTTCAAACCGATATTTCCAAACACACATCTGATACAATAAAATCAATGTATCTAATAATTTATGGTTATCAAGCTGCTTTCCTATACATTATATCATTTAATCTCTATGGCTTATAAAATAGAAAAGGTATATGCTCTTATTCCCTTTTTATCAATAAGTAAAATAAGGGGGAAACATATTGAATAATTTTTCCAAAGTCAAATAGAAAGTATTAAAAGTAAATGTAGAATCCAATTCATCTGTGTCCTCATTCAATATTCCTTAAATAATAGTTGATAGCTGACATCATGTAACCTTTCTAGGAATCAATTTCCCTATCCAGAAAATGAAGATTTATTCTATCTACTTAATAGGGTTATTATGAAAATAATTTGCAAAACTTAAACTTCTTAAGAAATGTAGGTTATTACTATTCATTTCATTATAACAAACATTGGAATAGTTATGAATTCTATCCTTCAGTTGTAGGATTTCTCATCACACAACGTTCTAGTTGGGATCTTTTATAGACTGGCACTTAACATTGATAGCATAGCATGTTCTTTTTACTCTATATAAAGAGGTGAACTTGACAATGTGCTCAATCAGTTTAAGAGTTTAATTGACAGCACCTGCTGCCTCTCTACAAGGTGTGATAATTCTTTGACATCCACGAGAACACCAAGTTGCTTGCAATGATATCTCACTGTGACAGTTTTTAAGCACTATAATCTTTGAAGATTTGTTTGACTCTATGGTCAGCGTAGGCCTTCCTCCAGATAAAAAAGAAGGAATTGTTTTAGATCAGAAAATATTCTGTTTAAGGAAAGTTTTTATTTTATCTACAATTCACCTATGCTTTAGTCATAGCTCCTTTTCTTGTCTTGTGTTTTCTCTTTACTTTGTCCCTTTTCTGAAACTCACATATTTAGACTTTTTATGGCTGGAAACTTACAGGCTGGAAACTGGTGTGTAAAGGATGATTATAGTAATAGATATCATCATCAGAAAACTCATCCTTTGAAATTACATCAGTAAAGATTTCCAGGGTGGAGCTGAGATGAAGGATTAGAGAATGCATTTAATTGAGCTTTCCCAACATTCCCTTCCAAAAAAAATCTTTAAAATAATATTCAAAATCAATTCTAAAGTGGCACAGTCAACAAAAGATCAGAATAAGACATTCTTCCAACCAATACAACACAGGAGTTCAGAAAGAGAGGTCTGTGACATAGATGAAAAGGCTGCCTTAGAGCACATTAAGATATAATACTAGTAGTGTATGAGGCAGTTGAAATAGAATTAGCAGCAGCTGTCAAGTCAGATACTGTATGGGAAACTAGTAACTGATTAGAAAGAGATAACAGGATACCTCTCGGCTAACATTAGATGAAGGATCATATACTATTTGGTGCCTCCATTGCCTTATATCCACTTCTGGATCATAGTTCAAGGGAAGGGAGGACCAGTTTTCATGAAGAGCAAATGGAAATCCTCATGGGCAATATTATTTATGGCTCCAAGAGATCAGAGTTCCTGAAGAACAATCTTCTTTCTATTCCCAGGGGAAGAGAGGCCTTGCAGAGTAGCATCACTATTCTAAAGGTTCAAGGTCCTTGCTGGATAAGGAGCAGAATCCAACAGATCAAAAGGGCTATGATAACATCACTCTCCCATTCATACAATTGTGAAAGCTAATGTCCGAAACTAGCTCAAAAAAGTCAGTACAAAAAAGCCTGAAACTTAAAATAGGGCCCCAGTCCCCATGCTTGAAGCAAAGCCCAATCTTAGCATGAAGTTCCAAATCAAGAAACATAGGGGAAAATACATAAATAGGCATACAAACAAAGCCTAACAATAAAAATCTACTTTAGAGAGACAGGAAATGGAAGTCACAACTTCAGAAAACAATGAAGTAGGAAACATGCACAAGCAAAGTCAAAAAGAAAAGTATGAACTGGTCACAAGGCAAACAAGAATTCCTAATGAAGTTAAAATATGATTTTCAAAATCAAATAAGAGCTACAAAGGAAATACCAGTAAACAAATGAAAGTAAATGGATAAAATTATGATAATTTTGTAAAAGGCACACAAATACAGGTCAAAAAGAACCTTAAAAAATTGAATTGGCCAAATGGAACAAAAATCCCCTTTTGAAAATAAAACCTTAAGGGAGGACTTCTGGGGGACACAATAAAAGAGTAAGCAGGAACTCTCCTTTATTCACCCCCTGAAAACTATAAAATAGCACCCCCAAATTCTGAAATGGCAAAACAAGCAAAAAAAAAAACAGGATAAAATAATCTTCTTATCCCAGAAACAGAAAAGATCTATCTCATTCCTGTCCTGGATAGGAAGCATGCCAACACACCAGCAGCAATCTCTGAGCTCCAGCACATCACCAGGAAAGCAGGAAAATGAAAGCAACATGATCTTTCTGTTCCTGTTCCTCATCACTGCACCAGACAAACAAGCAAGGAGCAGACAAACAAGCTTTCTACATGCTTTAGTGTAGCACTAGGTAAACTGCCAGATCTCTGCAGCACCAAGCAATACTAGTCAGTTCCACTTCCACTCCTTCAGTACAGCAGTAGGTGATTCACTGGGCCTCAGAAACATGAGTCTTCTGTGGATCTCTGCACAGAAATAATGCAGCAACTCCAACACATAAGGCCTGCAATCCCTGGGACAAGAAGCTTGAAAAAGTATCCTTTCCATCCCAGGAGCAGAACTCAAATTTAAAAGAAAAAAGGCTGGAAATGATGAGCAAAAAGCAGAAAGCAAAAAATCTGACCTTGAAAAGCTATTACGAATGGCAAAAATCTAGACAAAACTTAAAAGATGACAACATAGTCAAAATGCCTGTGGACCAAGTCCACCAAAAAATGAATTGGACTCAACCACAAGAAAAATTTCTAGAAGAGCTCAAAAAGTAGTTTTGATTTTAGAGAGACATGGAGAGACTTAGTCTGCTATAACTAGTCTGCTGATCTCCTGGCTTGCAACCAGGACAGAGTAGCCAACACTGCTGTAGATTCTTCCTAGTAGATTCTCCAATACACAGAGCCTACATGACCCTGGGACTGTGCACTGCCTGCACTCAGGGACTATCCTCAGCCTGTCTGCACTCAGCCAGTTTCCCTCCTTGCCCGATTGAAACAGACCTTTTCTGGATATCATCAAAATTATCTTCTGCTGGAAATTTATTACACTGCCAATATTCGTGGGTTCTATCACTACAAAACCAGTTCAGAGGGTGGATTTGCTTTTAGTTTCACGAACATGGGAAGAGCTCAGAAAAAGATATATCTCTTCTCTTCCATCTTGGCTCCATTCCCCCCAAGAGTACTTTTCCTTAGGTGATTTTTTTTCATTTGCCCAATTCTGCTTTTCACAGAATTCTTCTCTTTTTTAGATTATTGTGCTTTTTTAAAACACTTGACTTATGCTATTTATTAAGCTGTTATTTTTTCAGGTTTTTTGTAGCTCCTTTACCAAGCTGTTTTTGTGTGTGTGTGTGTGTCTGTGATTTTCTTGAAACACTCATTTCTCTTCCATAATTCCTCTATCTCTCTTACTTGATTTAAAATTCATGTTTAAGCTTTTCCATAGATTTGAGTTCATTCATATTTTTTGAAGCTTTGAAGGTAAGAGTTTTGATTTCATTTTCTTTTTCTGAATATATGTTTTGAAATTCTGTCACCATATTAACTTTCAATAGCCAGGAACTTTTTCTGCTGTTTGTTCATTTTCCGGACTGGTTCTTGAATTTAGCTATATGCTAGGGCTTTCCGTCATATGGGGGCACCATCCCAAGCTTCAGGTTGTGTGTGTGTGTGTGTGTGTGTGTGTGTGTGTGTGTGCACATTGTGTGTACAACTTTTTTCAGTGGTAAATGAGGATTTGTTAGTTTTTTGTTCTTCCAAGGTGATATGATCTAGGGAAAGGCATGTGTGCTACTCTCCTATACTATACCCTAAAGGCATGTAAGTAACCACAAGCACTCTTTTCTATGCTAGAAGTGGCTTCTCTGTGGCTACAAGCTCTAGTTTGTCAAGGTTCTTCTTTAACTTAGTAATGAGACCCAGGACTGCAACCCAGATCCAACTAAGGGCAATGCAATTAAGTTGTTGCTGTGGTCCCAAGAAAGCAAGCCTTGAGCTCTCCTTCTGACCAATTATCTGAAATTTTACTCTCTGTGGCCTGAGAAGTGTGGAAACCACCACTGTTGCCACGGATTCATTCACACATACATACATGCATACACACACACACAAATACACAGCAAGCATTTGGCTTTGACATACTGGAGTCAGTCTGAAGCTTGTGCTGCACTCTCACCCTAGTAAAACTGACTTTCCTGGTGAGCTAAGTTGTTCTGTGCTGGAAATTGTTTCATTCCATCTTTTGTGGGTTCTGATGCTGTAAAATTTATTTTGAGTCATTCTTTAAAGGTATTTGGAAAAGTTTGGAGGAGATCTCTGGGGAGTCCCTGCCTTTTCCTTGCTACTTTGGCTTCACTTACAAACAGGTGGGATTTATCCATAGAAAAATTATCAGCATAATTAATCACATCAATAACAAAAACAAGAAAGAACAAGATTATATCAATAGGTACAGTAAAAAGTCTTTGACAAAATACAACATACATTTATGTGAAAAAACTGAGAAGCATGGGATCAACAGAGACCTTATTAAAATGATGAGTAGTTTCTATCTAAAATAAAGATCAAGTTTCATAAGTAATAGGAATAAACTCAAAGCCTTTCCAGTAAAATCAGGAGTCAAGCAAGGTTATCTATTATTAACCTTGTTCTTGAATATTGCTCAGGAAATGTAAAAAAAAATTGCACATGATATGATAGTAAACTTTAAGAATCCTAATGAAATGACTTACAAAGTAGTTAAAACAATTAACAACTTTGGCAAAGTTTCAGGATATAAATAAACCCTTAGAAGTCATGAGCATTTCTATATGCTACCAAAATCAAACTGAAAATGCCAAAGGTAAAGAGAGAAATTCTATTTAAAAAAAAAACTGCAGACAATATAAAAATACATAGGTTTCTACTTCTCAAGACAAACCTAGGAATTATTACCACAATTAACAAAATACTTTTCACACAAATACAAATCTACATATTTGAAGAAATATTAATTGCTCAATGGTAACCCACTGAAATATAATGAAAATAGGAATTCTACCTAACTTAATTTAAATGTGTAGTGCAATAACAATCAATCTACCAAAGAATAGCTTTGCAGAGCTAGAAAAATAAAATTTAAAATTCAGGTGGAATAGGGGGCGAAGCCAATATGGTGGAGTGAAGATGTTGACTCTGTTTCCTCCTCTGATCTTCTCTCAAATCAACAATAAAATAAGCCTCTGAACTGATCTTCAAGTCAACGAATTCAGAAACATTTGGACACTGCTTCCAGTTACATCTGAAGAACTTTATAACAGGTCTGTTTAACTCGGGCAGAGAGATAAACAGTTTATTCGGTGCAGCCCGGGGAAGTGAGGGTGGGACTCAGCTCAGCATGGCAGAAACTCCAAACTCCAAACACCTGGAGTTTATCTGAGGCACTCGGGACACTCTGCCCTGATTGGGGGCAGGTGTTCTGGCAGACTTGCCTTGTTTAAGGAGTAATTTGGACTTAGTCCTAGCCCCCACTAGCACAGCACCTTGAGTTAATTCGAGGAATTGCCCCAGGGCAAAGTACCTCAGCCGCCACTTTCTAGCCTTAAAGAGACCTCCACACTGTCTGAAAAAATGAAGAAGCGAAAGAGAGTTCTCACCATAGACAGCTTCTATCAAGAGAAAGAGAGGCAGGCCCCAGATCCTGAGGTTCCTTTAGACAAAACAACTCCAGTGGAAGTGATCAAGGAGCATCACTGGTCCCCTTTTCAAAAGGCCTTCCTGGAAGATTGCATAAAAAATCTCAGAAGAGAGCTGGAGGATAAATGGGAAAATAAACTGAAATCAGTGCAAGAAGGATACAATATCTTGCAAAAAGGATATGATGCCCTGCAAAAGAGATATTAAAAAGACACCAATTTATTGAAAAATAAAATTGATGAAGTGGAGAAATTATGCAATGAACAAATCGGCCAGTTACAAAAGAAGCTAAAAAAGGTAACTAAAGAAAACAACACTTTAAAAATAAGAATTGAACAAATGCAAGTAAATGACTCAATAAGACTTCAAGAATCAGTCAAACAAAAACAAAAGAATGAAAAAATAGAAGAAAATATAAAATATCTCCTAGGAAAAACAACTGACTTGGAAAATAGATCTAGGAGAGATAATCTAAGGATTATTGGACTTCCTAAAAGCCATGATGAAAAAAAGAATCTAAACACTATCTTCCAGGAAATCCTGAAAGAAAACTGCCCTGAGGTTGTAAAATCAGAAGGCAAAATCACCATTGAAAGAATTCACCGATCACCTCCTGAAAGAGACCTCAAAATTAAAACCCCAAAGAATATTGTGGCTAAATGTCAGGAGTACCGCACCAAGGAAAAGATTTTGCTAAATGCTAGAAAGAAACAATTCAAATACCAAGGATCAATAATTAGAATCACACAATCACACATGATCTGTCAGCCTCCACACTGAAGGATCAATGGTCCTGGAAGCAGATATTCCGAAAGGCAAAGGAACTTGGATTACAGCCAAGAATAACCTATCCAGCTAGAATGAGCATCATCTTCCAGGGAAGAAGATGGTCTTTTAATGAGATAGGTGAATTTCACCTATTTTAATGAAAAGACCATATCTGACCAAATAATTAGACCTCCAAACTCAGAACTCAAGAGAAGCATAAAAAAGTAAAAAGGAAAGGACTCTTAAGAACTAGATTTCTACTATGGGGATACTTAAAGTTTGGGGGTATAATTAACTAGATATTACTTTGATAATATGAAAAAGAAAACTAGAGGGGGAAAAGAAGGAAAAGGGGGTAAAATAAGACTAAAAAAAGAGGTAAAAACAAGATAATATCTCATGAAGAGGCAAAGAAAACCTAATATAATTGAGAGGAAGAAGGGAGGAAGATGTGCATTGTGTAAATATTACTATCATCAGTTTGGGCTCTAAAAGTGTATATCAGATATTTGATTTCACAGAGAAGTGTGTATGTTGCTAGAGGGAAGTGGGAGGGAAAGGAGGAAAAGAAAGGGAAAAACTAATAGACGGGAAAATAGAAGAATCAGGGGAAAGGAGTAAAAAAGGGGGAGGGGACTTAAAGGGTGAAGGATTGTTTGGGGTAGAGGATCATCAAAAGCAACGTACTGAGGAGGGGGGAAGGGAGAAAGGGGAAAGGAAAGGGAAAACATAACGGGTAAATAAGATGGCAGGAAATAAAGAATTAGTTATTCTAACTGTGAATGTGAATGGGATGAACTCTCCCATAAAGTGGAAGTGGACAGCAGACTGGATTAAAAACCAGAATCCCACAATATGTTGTCTACAAGAAACACATCTAAAACATAGTGATACATATAGGATGAAGGTAAAAGGCTGGAGCAGAACCTATTATGCTTCAGGTGAACAAAAAAGCAGGGGTAGCAATCCTTATCTCAGATCAAGTAAAAGCCAAGATAGATCTAATGAAAAGAGATAAGGAATGAAAATATATTATATTAAAGGGTACCATAGATAATGTATCAATATGAATACTAAATAAATATATATGCACCAAGTGCAATAGCATCCAAATTCCTAGGGGAGAAATTAAGAGAGATGCAAGAAGAAATAGACAGCCAAACTATACTAGTGGGGGATCTCAATATTGCTCTCTCATAATTAGATAAATGAAACCACAAAATAAATAAGAAAGAAACTAGGGAGGTAAACCAATTGCTAGAAAATTTAGATATGATAGATCTTTGGAGAAAATTGAATGGAGATAGTAGGGAGTTTACTTTTTTCTCAGCAGTCCATGGAACTTATACAAAAAATGACTGCATATTAGGGCATAAAATGCTCAAAATGAAATGCAGAAAGGCAGAAATAGTAAATGCATCTTTTTTTCAGATCATGATGCTATAAAAATCACATGCAATATAAAGCCAGGAGAAAATAGACCAAAAGTTAATTGGAAATTAAATAATCTAATCCTGAAGAATGAATGGGTGAAAGAGCAAATCATAGACACAATCAATAATTTCATCCAGGAGAATAACAATAATGAGAAAACATACCAAAATTTGTGGGATACAGCCAAAGCGGTTATAAGGGGCAATTCTATATCTCTAGATGCTTACTTGCATAAAATAGAGAAAGAAAAGATGAACGAATTGGGCTTATTATTAAAAAAAACTAGAAAAGGAACAAATTAAAAACCCTCAATTAAATACCAAATTGGAAATTCTAAAAATAAAAGGAGAAATTAATAAAATTGAAAATAGGAAAACTATTGAATTAATAAATAAAACTAAGAGTTGGTTTTATGAAAAAACCAACAAAATAGATAAGGCTTTAGTTAATTTGATAAGAAAAAGGAAAGAGAAAAATTAAATTGTTAGTCTCAAGAATGTTAAGGGAGAAATTTCCTCCAATGAAGAGGAAATTAGAGCAATAATTAGGAGTTACTTTGCCCAACTTTATGCCAGTAAGTTTGACAATCTAAATGAAATGGAGGAATATCTACAAAAATATAGATTGCCAGGTTAACAGGTGAGGAAATAAATTATTTAAATAGCCCCATATTAGAAAAAGAAATAGAACAAGCTATTAACCAACTCTCTAAGAAAAAATCGCCAGATGGATTTACATGTGAATTCTACCAAACAATCAAAGAACAATTAATTCCAATACTATACCAACTATTTGAGAAAATAGGGACAGAAGGTATACTACCAAATTCCTTCTATGGGACTGATATGGTGCTGATAGCTAAACCAGGTAGAGTGAAAACAGAAAAAGAAAACTATAGACCAATTTCCCTAATGGATATTGATGCAAAAATTTTAAATAAGATATTAGCAATGAGATTATAGAAAGTCATCCCCAGGATAGTACACTATGACCAAGTAGGATTTATACCGATGAAGGGCTGGTTCAATATTAGGAAAACTATCAGCATAATTAATTATATTAATAACCAAGCTAACAAAAACCATATGATTATCACAATAGATGCAGAAAAAGAATTTGATAAAATACAACACTCATTCATATTAAAAACACTAGAGAGTATAGGAATAATTGGGCTCTTCCTTAAAATGATTAGTAGTATCAACTTAAAACCATCAGCAAGGTTGTATGTAATGGAGACAAACTAAAATCATTCCCAATAAGATCAGGAGTGAAACAAGTCTGCCCACTGTCACCATTACTATTTAATATTGTATTAGAAATGTTAGCTTTGGCAATAAGACAAGAAAAAGAGATAAAAGGAATTAGAGTAGGTAATGAAGAAACCAAATTATCACTCTTTGCAGATGACATGATGGTATATTTAGAGAACTCTAGAGACTCAACTAAAAAAACTACTAGAAACAATTCACAACTTTGGCAAAGTTGCAGGATTCAAAATAAATCCATAAAAATCATCAGCATTTTTATATATTACCAACAAAGTTCAGCAGCAAGAGATACAAAAAGAAATTCCATTCCAAATAATGGATGATAGTATAAAATATTTGGGGATCTATCTGCCAAGGAAACGTCAGAAACTGTATGAACTAAACTACAAAACACTTTCCACACAAATAAAATCAGATCTAGTCAGTTGGAAAAACATTAAGTGCTCATGGGTAGGCAGAGCAAATATAATAAAAATGACAATACTACCCAAACTAATCTACTTATTTAGTGCCTTACCAATCAAACTCCCAAGAAATTATTTTACAGAGCTAGAAAAAATAGTAGCAAAGTTCCTTTGGAAGAACAAAAGGTCAAGAATTTCAAGGGAATTAATGAAAAAAAAAAAGGCAGATGAAGGTGGCCTTGCTGTGCCAGATCTAAAACTATATTATAAAGCAGCAGTCATCAAAACCTTTGGTACTGGCTGAGAAATAGAGCAGTTGATCAATGGCGTAGGATAGGATATCAGGACAATCTGGGTAATAACTTTAGTAATTTAGTGTTTGATAAACCTAAAGACCCCAGCTTTTGGGATAAGTACTCACTATTCAGCAAAAACTGCTTGGAAAATTGGAAACTAATGTGGAAGAAATTAGGGCTTGACCCACACTT
>JAJPUD010012102.1:33752-50982 GCA_023553655.1 Myrmecobius fasciatus
TCTGTAAGAAACGACCAGCAGGATGATTTCAGAGAGGCCTGGAGAGACTTGCATGAACTGATTCTGAGTGAAATGAGCAGAACCAGGAGATCATTATACATGGCAACAACAATATTATATGATGATCACCTCTGATGGACATGGTTCTCTGCAACAAAGAATTGTCTCAGACCAGTTCCAATTGTTCAGTGAAGAAAGCCATGTGCATCCAGAAAGAGGGATATAAAATGTGGACCACAACATAGCATTTTCATGCTCTTTATTGATGTTTGTTGCAGTGTGTTTCCTTTCTCTGATTTTTTTTTCTTGTTGATAGGATTTTTCTTGCACAACAACTTGTCAAGTATTTTACCATTATTAACATGTAATGGACTTCCTGCCACCTAGAGGAGGGGTGGGGACTGGGGTAAAATTTGTAACGGAAAGCTTTGTAAAGCTCAATGCTGAGGAACTACCCATACATATGTTATGCAAATAAAAAGCTTTAATAAAAAAAAAGAATGAATAAAGGTAAAATTTAGAATATGAAGGAAAAAAATTCAGGTGGAAGAACAAGAGGTCAAGAATAACACGGAAATCAATAAAAATGTCAAAGAAGGTACTCTAGCAGTTCCAGATTTCAAACAATATTACAAAATAGTTGATTTCAAAATAATCTGGCTCTGCCTAATTAATAGAATGATGGATCCCTAGGCATTAAATATATATTAACAAGTAACCACTTGTTATTGTAAATTACTAATAATTTAGTGCTTGCCAAACTCAAAGATTTTGTTATAAGAACTCAACATTTCATAACAATTCCTGACAAAAATCGAAAATAGTATAGAGGAAATGAAACATAGCCCAATATTTCACATCATGTAACAAAATAAGGTCAAAATAGATAAATGATTTAGATATAAAAGATGATATCTTAAGTAAATTAGGAGACCTTGGAAGAAATGTAATCTGTCAGATCTATTGGTGAGTTGAAATCATTTTCTATTATGTAATAACTAAATATTAAACTAGGATAAAGGTTTTTTCCTTTTATTTCCTCATTCATGTAAGGACTAGTCCATGTAAATCAGTCAGTCAGTCTCAAAGACATCACCCATAAGTGAAAATGCCCAAATACTCCAAGTATATGTTCTGTGATCTTGGGCAGTGCCCTTCACAACCCGAAGACATTACTAACAATCCAATTTAGGTGAAAGACAGAGAGAGAGAAGGAAGGGAGGAGATTGATGGAAGGAAGAAGGGGGAAAGAAAGGGAAGAAGGAAATGGGAAAGGAAGAAAAGGAGAAAGGAATGAAGGGAGGGAGGGAGTAAGAGCTCTATTACCCAATTGATCAGTTCAGTTGGATTCCTACTGGAGTAGCAGTATTCACAGAGGTTGTTGACCTTCATTCTCTAAGAGAACCATGACACCAGGGATTTGACATCATAAGGAAACTCAATTTATGAAGAAATAAAAGTGGTCCAAATAGGGATGGATTTTTTTTCCAGACTACTGAAGATGACTGTGTCTCATAATTGAAATACATTCTCAGCAAGAAAAACTGAAATTTTTTAGTCCACTTTCTCAGTTGGAAGTCCATTTTCTCAATAGTTGTTCACTAATCAGATTTGATCTTCACCTTTTAGGGGTACCTTTTTTTCCAAGCTTTGTGGAACTTCATGGTTTTATTGTTGGTTTCTGAGAGAAGCCACTGACATTATTTATCAATTATTTGCTAATTTAATTCACAAATTTATTATTTATCATCTAGAAACTCTCTCACTTTTCATTCACCTCAAACTGAAGAATTTATGATAAAAAAGAGATAGAGAGAAATGCTGAAAGTAAAATAGATGATTTTGACTGCATGAAATTAAATTTTTTTTTTGCAGAAACAGAATTAATGCAGCCAAAATAAAGAACACTAAAAACTGGCGAAGAAAGGGGAAATTTATAACAAATTTCCCTGATAAATGCTTTGTTTTTTTAAATACATAGGTAACTGAGACAAATTTATAAAAATAAGAGGCATTCCTCAGTTGACAAAAGGTCAAAGAATATAAATGGGCAGTTTCCAGAAGAAGAAATAAAAGTAATGAATATTCATATAAAATGCTCTATATCACAACTGATCAGAGAAATACAAATTAAAACAACTCTGAAATACCATCATATACCTATCAATTTGACTAACATGACATAAAAAAGAAATGACAAGTGCTAGAGGGAATGTGGGAAAAAATACGACCTTAATGTTAGTGCATTCACTAATGTTATTAGAGTTGTAAAGCAGTCTAACCATTCTGGAGAACAATTTGGAAATGTACTCAATAGGCTATAAAATGCTACATTCCCTTTGACCCAGCAATAATTGTACTAAATCTTTATACTAGAGAGATCAAAGAAAAGGGGGAAGGACTTATGCATGTAAAAATATTTATTACAGAGCTTTTTGTGATGGCAAGCTTAGAAACTGAAGGGATATCCATCAATTAAGGAATGACTAAATCATGAGATATGATTGTTATGAAATGCTATTGTACTATAAGAAATAAAAAGGATAGTTTTAGAAAAAAAATTGAGAAGATATAAAAACTCATGAAAAGTGAATTGAACAAAGGCAAAAGAGCATCATTGTACATCGTAAAAACAATGCTGTGAGGATGATTAACTGTGAAAATTTTATCTACTGTAATCAAGAAAATGATCCCTGACAGTTCCAAAGATCCCATCACAAAACAAGTTATGCACCTCCAGAGAAGAGAAGTAATGAACTCTGAATGCAGATTAAAGTTTATTTTTTTGAAACATCCTTTATTTTTATTTTTTATTTCTTTTCTCTTGGCTAAAATGAAATATATTTTGCATTGCTTCACATTTATTATCAAAATCAAATTGCTTGTCACCTCAAGGAAGGGTCAAAAGTGGGAATCTTAAAAAAATTTAAAGATTGTTTTAAAAGTTTTATGTATAATTGGGAAAATCTAACAAAATAAATAATATTTTAAAATAAAAAAGTAATATCTCAGCCTTGGTACTTACATCTATCTCTTCAGTGTGTTCTCTACCCTCTGTCCCTATGATTGAATAGCTGGAAGGCAAGGCAAAAACTTTCCCAAAAGTGTCTATTTTCAGAGGAATACTAGGCCAGTCATATTTTCACTTCCCATCTAGTGGTACTCTCTTGAATCTGATTCCATCATGTCTCCACCATATCCTTCCCTTCCCTCTCTCCTTTCTTTTCAACTTCCCAGATTTCTTTGGCATTATGTCTTCCCCCATTACATTTTAAGCTCTTTGAGGGCAGAGACTGAATTCTGTATTTGTATCACCAGTGCTTATCATTGTACTTGGCATAGAGTAGATGCATACCAAATGTTTATTGCTTTTCTGATCCTGCAACCTTCTCCTTGGGACCTTTGGCATGTCTAGCTAGAGCACATGGTCTTATCTTAAAATTTTGAAATCAAAAGGCTCACTACTTAGCACACAAATGGCCTCATTTAATGATTCTGCCAAGCCCCCTAGTGCAAAAGTTAACCAAATAAGGATATTTTCAAAAGAATAGTTAGAATGACTGATGCTCATCCTTTTCTGACTCTTTCAAGAGCAATATATTCAAAAGTGTCTGGGAATTTGTTTATTCCAATTTGGCAAAATAGTGAAAGATTTATCATAAATCATTCGAGATTAACCTGAAGTTCTGGTTAGGACTGGTTTCCTGACACTGTTGTGGATTTAGTTACCAAAGAACTAGCACTGATAGTGAAACAGATTGGTACTTGTCCTCTTATATTCTTTCTTTGTGTTTATATCACCAGTGCTTGGTCAATAAACCCTGTAGTTTTGTCAAGTAGATATAGATCACTGCCCAGGAACAGGCTGGTGCAATGTCAAAATATATTATCGGATGATCCTTGAGATTCTTTAGAAAGTCAATACAGAAAAATAGTGGCTACAAAGGGAAATCATTTAAAAGCATATATGAATTTCATAGTTCTCATAAATCCCTATATATTTTCCATTCTGATGAGACTGAATTTCCCTATTCCTTCAATGTCTATTGATATGAGTAAAGCATGAAGCCTTGAAATAGTAAATGTATACTACATTTTTCTATATCAGTATCAACAAATTTTAAGAAGGAACTGACTTAGGAAAGATTTTGAATTCTTTGGTTATACTTTTTCTTTCCATATTTCTTGTAATGGCTTCATTTAAACATATCAGGGTACTCAGTAATGTTTACTAATATTGAAGTCTGGAAAAGAAACAAAATAAAAAACAAAAATGGCTTCTTTCAATATCATAAAAATTGTATATCATTGGTTTTGCTTAGTTTAGTTTTCTGTCATCATTAATCACCCATGTGTATAGAGTCCCACTGAGATAATTTCATTGTTGCAGATTTTAAAATAAAAACAACATGACCAGATATATAAAGCTTTGATACCCTATGCATTTAGTTCATAAGGCTTTTCAATTGTCTTGACTTAGTTTTTACTCTGCCTCAACACCCATTGTAGGTAGTCAAACCCTATTCTTCAACATGATCTAAAAGGGATCTATGCCTTAGATTTGAAATCTAAATTATCAAAAACTTGCCACATATTAACTTCTCTACAATAATATGTGCTTATTGAATTTAATTAAATAGATATTTGTACTGTCATAATTACTTTATTACATTAGAATCTCTGTTTCAAATTACTTGCAACACATAGTTTATTCACTGTACCATGAAATTATTATAATTATTTTTCTAGCTCTTTAATTTTGTTTTCTATGAATTTACTGCCATTCTTCTTTCTACTGTAATATATATTCATGGAACATGTAAATATTAAAATCTCTCCAACTCTTGTCAGTGGAAGAGATATAATAGAAATAAACTTGCCCAGGGGTATTAAGAATTAGCAGGAACATCCTGGTGAAGTAGCCCTCTAATTCTGTAATGTCAGTCCACATGAGAATTATGGGGATTCTAGACCTCAAGGGATTTTCTCCATTATATCTATTGGTATATATACATACATATGTAAATATGTATAGACAATTCTCACCTTATGTGAATTAATATTATGTAAATTTTACTTTAAACAAAGAATTCTAAAAAAAAACCCATTCCAAAAAAATCACAAAAATTCTTCATGCAAAGCAAAGCATTGTTTGATAAGATGCAGGCAACGCTACTATGTAAACAGCATAAATAATGGTGGAAAGCTGAGAAACATCTCTAAGTTAGTTCATGTATGTCTGCAAATATTGAGTGATGCTTTATTCAATAGTGCCTTGTGATCTTTTCACCATGGCTCATGGCAAATGTATTCTTGAGGGGAAAAGTGTAAGTCCTCTTATAAGTATAAGCCAATACTCTTGGAAATGAAAAGAAAATAATTTTAAAAGTATGAAGGAGGACAGAAGTTGTCATAGACAGCAGATGAACTTAGTCTTGCCATGTGAACTGTGAACATCATAGAAAAAGGAGCATGTGCTCACATGAAGCAGACTTTTCTATCAAAACAAAGAGAAGGCATTATTTTAGCGATGGAGGATCTATTAAGTATGTGGATAGAAGATCCCAGAGAATTCACAGAAATTTGCAAGACAATAAATACTACCTGCTATTTTACTAGCACTAAGGCATGGGTAATCCTTTTCATCTTTGAACAATGGTTTATACAGGACTTCATCCCCAAAGTTGAGTTTTGTAAAGATAATGACACTTGCTTAAAGATTTTATTTATTTTGGATAGTGCCCCAAGTCACCCTCCCCATCTGGATGATTTTAATGAAAATGTTAAAGTGGTTTACCTTCCTCCTAACACTACCTCTATAGATCAAGTAGTGATTTTCAATTTCAAAAAGTATCATTTATACACTACATTTGCCCAGACAATTGCAGTTTGGATGCAAATAAGGACTTGACAATGAGAGCTTTCTGCAAGTCTTAGAATATTTACCATGAAAAATAGAAAATTGCTAAGGCATGAAGAGCTATAACAGTAACATATATGAAGAGAATTTGGGAAAAGGTATTCACACAGTTCATTCTCAACTTGAATTTTCATGAATTTGACAAAGATGAAACATTTGAAGAAGGGAGTAGCAAGATGGTAAAATTAACACAAGAACTGCTGCTAGAAGTTGATAAAAATGATGTGGAAGACTATTGAATCTCATGGAGAAATGTTAAATGAGGGTCTGACTGAGTTACTAGCTATAAAGATTGAAGGAAAGCTTTCAGATGAGGTCAAGCCAAAATGTTTAACCACAGAACATCTGGCACAAGCATTTCATCATTTTATTGAATTCTTTCTTGTATTAAAAAGATGAATCCAAATATTTCAAGATTTTTAAAAGTTCAAAGACTAAAGATAATCACTTGCTATCTCTTTTGCTTATCTCTCAATAGTTTCATAAAAAAGATGTGCAGCCATCCATTAGTAATAATGGCTAAGTGCAGTGAGTTGGGAAAGGGGAAAATATAGCACACTTAAGTTTAGTTTACTATCCAATACTGTGCATAATTTGTCATTAATTTTACCTTTCTTTTAATAATTCTATTTATTGTAATGGTACAATATTTAGTATGCTGCATTTTAGTAGATTTTATGACTTGAAAAAATTGTATTAGTCTTATACATCTTTTTCATATAGACTAAGTGAAATGGATAGATACGGGCAAATTCACATTACATAAAAATCATTTCACGTAAAGTTTTGTGGAGTAGTTTACTTACTGGATATACACATATACACATATGCACACCTACAAATATATGTACACATATACACAAATGTGTATTTATATATGTGTGTATATATGGGGGTTTTATAACTATTTGCATGTATGTATGTATCTGCTCATACTTTCTTCTATGCGTAAAAACTTGTGTTTGCTTCTGTGTAATAGTATGATTTATCTCTTGCTTATGATATAAGAAAATGAAATGTATGATCACTTTTTCTCTTGTATCTCAGCTCATGCTGAAGCAAGAATACTATCTTTCTGATCTGGGATCAAATACTCTTTACAAATCTCTATTTGAACAGGCATTAAAACATGCACCCAGAATATAAAGACATACTTGATCTTGTGTCGTTATTGTATTAAATAGATATTAGAGATTATTTAATAAATACTGCATTAAAATAAATAAGTATAAATACAACAAATATTGTCTTAGATTTTAAAAATAAATAAATAAATTTAAAATATTAAATTAATTAAATTTATGAAATATTGTAAAAATAAATAAAATGTTTATTAAATACAAATTGATATAAATAGGATAGAGGAGGTATAAATAAAATGTATAAAAAGAACTGCAGAAGTATAGTAAGAAAATAAATAATGTAAGCACTGAATAGTTTCCTCCCATCTCTTCCTCTCCTGACTGAGCAGAAAGCAAGGTATATCTGGTACTAAGCATCCCATTAGCATGATGTGCTAGCATTCTACCATTGAACCCTCTAAAATCCTGAGAGGCAATGGCAAAGAACTTTCCAGAAATCAAATGTACTTCCTGACTTTATCTACTATATTGCTTTTCAAGGGACAAGAGGACACATTTTCTCTTTTTTTTCTTGTCCACAAATCTCTAAAGCCAAGTTCTTGTTTTTTGTTTTTTGTTTTTTAATTTTTAATGACACCTCATGCTATTTAAACTTGTGAGCTCTTAAACAAAGCCATTTCTATAATCTACCATTACCCTGGCAATATTCTCTAGACAGAAGCCTAAGGACCTGATGGGACTATACCACAATGTAGCTACTCTAAGAATGTAAATTGGTAGGTATAGTAGATACTTTATGACTTTATTCTCTTCTTTACCCATTTCTATTGAAATCATTTGGATTATATTTGCAGCACTACCAACAAATATATTTTATCAGCCTTAATTAGGTGCCATTCAGAATCCTGCCATTCCAATCCTATGTCATTCCAAATCTTGATTCACTTTTCATTGTTGGTGTTATTTCAATAATAAATGACATAGGAAAAAAACATTGTTCTTTTTTCTTTCCCAAGAATATATATATATATATATATATATGTATATATATATACACACACATATATATATATATATATATATATATATTCCCTTTAAAAAATGTTAAGATGAAAATCTGCCTGACCACTAAAGGAAGTAGTGTAACCAAGGTAGGGTCTAAGATTCTAGGATGCCACTATTATAATACTATGCATATGACCAGGAAGCTAAGCCACTCTGTGAGACTGAAGATTTTGCCTTCTTATTCTTCCTTTAATTATTTGAAATACATCCAAGAAGTATGCCTCCCTAAGTCTCTTTGACAAAAGTAGCTTTGTTTGTCTGTTTTCTCAGTGTTTACTGCTTTCTGGCTTCCTTTACTTGCTCATTTTTCTTTTTAAACAAAAGGAAGAGAATATTGGTATGGGGTTTAACTTGAATTAAAAGTAAATCATTTGAATATATACTTAACAATGTCCCTTTTATAGATTTTATTCTAGCCTGTGAAAGAATTAATTGTCATATAGTTCTATTGCCTAATATTTCCCTTTAAATAAGATCACACCTTAGCATTAAAGAGTTCAGGCCTTCAAGTTATAACAATATGTTAACATGTCATCTGGGTTCAATAGACTTATCACAGTTTCTAATACATA
Source organism: Myrmecobius fasciatus (assembly GCA_023553655.1). Classification (NCBI taxonomy): domain Eukaryota; kingdom Metazoa; phylum Chordata; class Mammalia; order Dasyuromorphia; family Myrmecobiidae; genus Myrmecobius; species Myrmecobius fasciatus. The sequence continues at coordinate 42,392 of JAJPUD010012102.1, forward strand.
TTTATATCATTAAGAATCATTCTAAAACTGATATATAACAAATATTAACTTCTGCATGTGAAAATTTTTTTAAATCATTAATAATTATCAAAATCAAAATAATTCTGGGCACTTCCTTCATATGCATTGGGCAAGTAAATTGTTAGAGATTATAGAAAATAAGAATAGTAAATGTTGGAGGGAAGACAGAAAATGGAATATTAATACATTCTCTGTACACATCAATTAGTTCAACAATTCTAGAATGCAAATTGAATTTATTAAAAAAAAACAGAGATAAGAAAGTTAGTGCTCATTGATCCACAAATCCCATACCTAGGCAAGGAGGTCAAAGATCTAAACTCCCCACAAACAGTAAAATAATCATAGCATAGCATTATTCATGAGAGGAGGGGAAGAACACTATAAACCAAGTAGGTTCTCATTAGGGAATAGTTATTGAAACTGTTATACATAAAAAGTAATGCTATGATATGACTATGTAGTAAGACAAATGAGAATATGGAGGTTTCATAGAGAAATGAAAAACATACAAACTAATACAAGATGAAGCAAACAGAACAAGGAAGCTATTGTACACAGATGCATATGACCCACAACATTCCACAACAAATCAGATTAAATTATACATGATTTAATGAATTGATGTGTTAAGAAATGTTTAAACATATGTAGTTTTCTAAGTCAATAAGCAATCCACAAAGAACACTACATAAGGTTTAGTGGATCCCATTTTATTTTATTTTGAGGCCACCAGGGTAAGTTATTGAGGAGTTAGTTAAGTAATTTACTCAGTCATAAAGTCAGAATGTATTAGAAGTGGATCTTGAATTTAAGAATATTTTGGCTCCATGGCCAGATCTCTATCCATTACCTTATAACTTGTCTCTATGAAAAATACTTACAGAATTTTGCATGTCAGATCAAGTCAATAAGCATTTATTAAGAGCCTTCTATGTGCTAAGTGTTGAAATTAGTAGCAAAAGAAAAAAGCCTGACGTAGGAGTTAGCACTGAGACTGAGCTTTATAGGAGATTAAAGATTTCAGGTGATGAAAATGAGAAGGGAATATATTCAAACATAGGTAAAAACTCAAAAATATGACATTTGTGAGGAATACTAAGGAAGGCCAATTTGGGTAGACTGAAGGGTGATGAAGGTATAATATTATATATATATATATATATATGTATATATATATATATAGCATACATATAATAATAAAAAGTAAAAGTATTATACTGGAAAAGCATGCTGTAGTCAGGTTTTAAAGGGATTTGAGCACTAAACTGATGAGGTTATATTTGATAAGCATCCCATTGGTATTATTGAGAAAGGGAGTGACCTGTGCATTAGGAATATTGTTTTACTAATGTTGTAGAGTATGGATTGAAGAAAAGAGGAATCTGAAGCACAATAACCACTGAGGAAGTTACTTCAACAATGCAAGTGAAAGGTGGCAAGGGCTTAAATTAGGATAGTAACTCTGGGAAGAAAAAATCTAGAATTGAGAATCATTGCTAATGTATAATCAAGATAAACCCAGCTACTGCTTCAGGAGAACTTTTGACTCAAATCAAGGACTGAGCATGACTCAAAACCTGGCTACTAAGTCACACCACCTCCTGTCTATCTGACCAGGTGTCAAACTCCCTGTGTTATTTAACCTTTTTACAAGATACCACAATGCTTCTTTTCTGTGAGGTCAGTTGCCTAGATAAAACCCTGGACCATTTATTTGTCTGCCAGTATAAAGAAACTTCTCCCTGTCCACTGATGATCTACCTGAGTTCCTTTCTCAAAAGTTTGGGCACTCTCACCTCAACCTTTACTTTCCCTATGGCCAGGAGAGCCACTGTGTTATAATGGATAGAGAGCCTGATTTAAAGAAAATATAGTTTCTTACTCTCACTCTGGCACATAATGATTTATTATGTCGTAGAAGTCATTAAACCTTATGATGCTTTTAGCAAACTTACACTCCAACCTATATTGGGAGAAGGGGATTCAATTCAACTCAATTCAAATATTTATTAAGTTTCTATTATGTACCAGGCACTACACTAAGTGTTAGGAATACAAGTTAGAAAAAGAAAGTCAGACCCTATCCTCAAAGAATTTATTATTTAATATGCAAAAGGAAGTTAAAAGAAGGAGTATCATCTGGAGGGTGCCTAATTCAGGGACATAATGCTGGTGAAAGCAAAACCTAGCAGAGCCAATGATGGAAAATGATGAGTTACCTAGAAAGTGCTGGGTATTCTATAAGGAAGACTTTGAGAAAAAGTTTTTACTTATTGATGTTCACTCAGAGGGAAAAGGCAACTGAGGAAGGTGAGATGAGGCTGAGTTAAATTGCATGATGATAAGATCTATGGAGTAGAAACCAAGCAGAGCTTCTGATGGAAAATTAAAAGGTCTCAATAACTCTCATTATAGTGAATCCTTGATTGCTAGAAAATAAATCCTTTTTCCTCTATCCCAACTTCTCTCTCCCTTACTCCCATTCATATCACTCCTATTACCCCAATGTCCTCACTACATTTGCTCTATCCCACTACAATGATTTCTAGAATGGCTGCTCCATAATTAACAAACTATTTTGATCTTAAAACCATTTCATTTTTGGGGACTCTGAAATGATAGATTTCTTATACTCTTTCCATTGTCACCCTTTCCAGTACTAATTTCACTTTCCCACCCCTGAGTGGCACATCCATGAGTCAGAATGCTCTTTATTACACTTTCCCTTTGCCACCATCATTTTCTTGAGATTCACTGTATGTAAAGTTGTCACCCAATCCATATTCCAGGGGTTGTTACTTATCAAACCACAGGACATTAACCTTATTTCCTCAAAGAGTTCTGTTTGATTCACTATTTTTTCACCTCAGCTTTTATTCTCCAAATACTTGACTTTCCTATTTTTTTCATTGTACTCAATCGTTTCATTGAATTACTTCTCTTCAAGCAATAAACATTTATTAAGCACCTATGATGTGCTAAGCATTGTGCTAAGCTGCAGATATAAAAGGAGGTAAAACAATCCTTACTCTCAGGGAACATAGAGTCCAATAGGAAAAACTACATGGTAACAAATACATTCAAAACAAGTTATATACAGAATGCATAGGAAATAATTAAGAGAGGGAAAGCACAAGAGTTCAGTAAGGTTGGAAAAGGCTTCCAGTAAGAGATGAGATGTTAATTTGGACTTAAAACAAGCCAGCAAGGTGAGTAGTAGACACAGAAGAGAAGAGAGAGTATACTAGACATTGGGGACTGTCAGAGAAAATACCTGGAACCAAGAAGTAGAATAACTTGTACAGAGAATATACAAGAAGATTCATTGCATTGAAAAGTATTCATTGGATTGGTTGAAGAATAAAATGTAAGAAGATCAAAAGTGTATGAAGGGGTTTGAATATGAAACAGAGCATTTGTATCTGACCTTGAATACAGAGAGTCACTGGAGTTTATTGAGTCTGGGGGGAAGGAGGTGAATCTACACTATGGGGAAAATCACTTTATTAGGTGAAAGGAGGATGAATTGGGGGCAGCTAGGTGGTGCAGTGGTTAGAGCACCAGCCCTGAAGTCAGGAGGACCTGAGTTCAAATCTGGTCTCAGGCACTTAACATTCCCTAGCTGTGTAACCCTGGGCAAGTCACTTAACATCAATTGCCTCAGTAAAAAGAAAAAAAGAAAGAAAGAAAGGAGGATGAATTGGAACTACACACAGTGATAGTTATACCATTGATCTTGCAGTTACTTACAAATGTTACACATCCATGGTCATGAATTCCTATATCTCCAAAAAGATCATAATCATTTATCTTTCCAGTTTTTCTCAAGTTTTTGAACATTTAATCCAGATCTTTATTCACATGAACCTCTAGTCTTTCCACCATTCTATTCTTTTGAAGAACTTTAGCTATGCTCTTGCTCCTAATTTTTATGTAAAACTAGTTCAACTCTTCACTATTATCTCAAATGTGTTATTCTCTTGTCCACTTACTGAAAAAGTGGTCTCAACACTGCTTTTGTTGTCCAGACCTTCACAAACCTCAGCCTTGGATTATTCCTGTCATCTGCTTCCTTCATTTCTATTTATGTGCTTCTGAAAAAACTAGAAAAAGTCACAAAACTGGACTGATTACAAATTGGTCCACCTTAAATTTATGTTATCTAATCTCATCTAGGCCCTCAAAACAGCAAGATAGTTTTCTTCTCCTACTCTAATTGATTCTGTATTTCATTCATAATCATATCATAAACAGTCACATTTTTTAAATTGTCTCAAATTCCTAACATGATGGCTAGCACATAGAAGGATTAAAAGCTTTATTTTTTTCACCATTTATTCTGCCAAAGAAACTCCCCAAGTGCTATTTCAAAACTAATTAGCAAGCCCTTTTAATGTCTCTAGGATTCTAATTGTCTTAGTATTCAAATGCATCTAAACCAATATAAAAACTAAGGTAAAAGGTAGAGGGGGGAGCTAAGAAAGATGTTATGGTTATTATCCTTCAATGTCTTCACTTATATTTCTGCTTTTATTATGTATCTATCAGCAACAAAATACTCCCAGGTTTGATGGTCTTTTTCAGCATGAAAAGAAAAAAGAAAAACAACAATAACAAAGAATTCTGTTTCTTTGTATTTGCATGTAGCTTCATTGTTTAAAAATCACTTTCCCAGCCTTCTCTTTTGAAATTCATGACATCCCTAACCAAATAATAATACAGATACTATTTTCAAGTGTGTGGGTGAAAGTGGCAGTTTAGAGAGTTTAGATACCTTTTAAGTATGACAATTTGTAAGGTTCAGAATGAAGACTAGATAGCCCTTTTTTTTTGTACTGGCAAGGAACTGGAAACTGAGTGTATGCTCATTAGTTGGGGAATGGCTGAAAGGTATATGAATGTTATGGGAGATTTTTGTTCAATAAAATATGATCAGGAGGATGAATTCAGAAAGACTTGGACAGTCTTACATGAACTGATGCTAAGTGAAATGAGTAGAACCAAGAGAACATTGCACACAAGAAGCACAATTGTACACAAGATGGACATGGCTCTTTTCAATGGGCCAATTCCAGATTTGTGAGTCAGTTGCATTCAGAAAGAGGACTGTGGAATATGGATCACAACATACTATTTTCAGCTTCTTTGTTGTAGTTTGCTTGCTTTTTTATTTCTCATTTTTTCTTTTTTGATTTCTTATACAGCATGATGTATGGAAATATGTATAGAACTGCACATGTTTCACATTTATAGGATTGTTAAGCGAGAAGGAAGGGAGAAAAAATTGGAATATAAGGTTTTGGAAGAGAGAGCGCTGAAAACTATCTTTGCATGTTTTTTGAAAATAAAAAGCTATTATTTTTTTAAAAAAGAATGAAAATTAGAATCCATATCCTTGAACATCTAATTCACTAATTTTTCTATTGTTCTAATCTGTATTTATTATTTTTCCAGGCAATTGTAGAATGAAGAATTGAATTAGTTCTTTGTCTCTTCTCCAGAGTTTTTCTCTATTATTGTTTGGGCACAATTTCTATTTATGTCTCTCTGCTTAAATAAAAGCCTTCATGTTTATGAAATACTTGCTAAAATTTTCTAAGTTGAAGGAGGGCGGAGCCAAGATGGCGGAGTGAAAAGGTGACTTTCTGCCTCTCCTCCGATCTTCTCTCAAATCAACAATAAAATAAGCCTCCGAACTGATCTTCAAGTCAACGAACTCAGAAATATTTGGGCACAGCTCTCTGGATAACTTCATATCAGGTTAGTCGGACTCGGACAGAGAGATAAATAGACGGACCCCTGTGCAGGCCGGAAGTGAGGGTGGGACTCAGCTCAGCTCATCGTGGAAGGAATTCCAAACTCCAAACTCCAAATTCCAAACACCTGGAGTTTATCTGAGGCACTCGGGACACTCTGCCCTGATCGGGGGCAGGTGTTCTGGCAGACTTGCCTTGTTTAAGGAGTAATTCGGACTTAGTCCTAGGCCCCACCGGCCCAGCACCTTAAGTCAACTCGCCGAAGTGCCCCAGGGCAAAGCTTTTTGCAGCCGCCGTTTTTTTTTTTCCCTACCTTAAAGAGATATCCACACTGTCTAAAAAAATGAAGAAGAAGCAAAAGAGAGCTCTCACCATAGACAGCTTTTATCAAGGCAAAGAAATGACCCCAGAGCCAGAGGTTCCTTTAGACAAAAATCCAGAGAACATCAGCCAGGACCATCACTGGTCCCCTTTTCAAAAGGCCTTTCTGGAAGATTGCATAAAGAACCTTAAAAGAGAGCTGGAGGATAAATGGGAAAATAAACTGAAATCAGTGCAAGAAGGATACAGCATCTTGCAAGAAGGATATGATGCCCTGCAAAAGAGATATGAAAAAGACACCAATTTATTAAAAAATAAAATTAGTGAAGTGGAAAAAGAGTGCAATGAACAAATTGGCCAGATACAAAAGGAGCTTAAAAAGGTAACTGAATAAAACAACACTTTAAAAATAAGAACTGAACAAATGCAAGTGAATGACTCACTAAGACTTGAAGAATCAATCAAACAAAAACAAAAAAATGAAAAATTAGAGGAAAATATGAAATATCTTCTAGAAAAACAACTGACTTGGAAAATAGATCTAGGAGAGACAATCTAAGGATTATTGGACTTCCTGAAAGCCATGATGAAAAAAAGAATCTAAACACTATCTTCCAGGAAATCCTGAAAGAAAACTGCCCTGAGATTGTAGAATCAAAGGGCAAAATCACCATTGAAAGAATTCACCGATCACCTCCTGAAAGAGACCCCAAAATTAAGACCCCAAGTAATATCATGGCTAAATTTCAGGACTATAGCACCAAGGAACAGATTCTGCTAGCAGCTAGAAAGAAACAATTCAAATACCGAGGTTCAATAATTAGAATCACACAGGATTTGTCAGCTTCCACACTGAAGGATCGAAGGGCATGGAACCAGATATTCCAAAGGGCAAAGAACTTGGATTACAACCAAGAATAACCTATCCAGCTAGAATGAGCATTATCCTCCAGGGAAGAAGATAGTCATTCAATGATATAGGTGAATTTCACCTATTTCTAATGAAAAGACCGGATCTGAACAAAAAATTCAACACCCAAACACAGAACTCAAGAGATGCATAAAAAGGTAAAAAGGAAAGGTCTCTTGAGAACTTTATTTCTACTAGGGGGATACTCAAAGTTTGGGGGTATAATTAACTAGATATTACCTTGATAATATGAAAAAGAGAACTAGAGGGGAAAATGTTGTCATACTGGGGAAAAGAGGGAAAAAGTGGTAAAATAAGATCTAAAAAAAAAGGAGGTAAAAACAAGGTAAAATCACTTGAAGAGGCAAAGAAAACCTAATATAATTGAGAGAAAGAGGGGAGGGAGATGAGCACTGTGTAAATCTTACTCTCATCAGGTTGGGCTCTAAAAGTGTATATCAGACATTTGATTTCACATAGAAACTTGTCTGTTGCTAGAGGGAAGTGGGAGGAAAAGGAGGAAAAGTAAGGGACAAGCTAATAGAAGGGAAAATAGAAGAATAAGGGGAAAGGAATAAAAACAGGGGGAGGGGAACTAAAGGGTGAAGTATTGTTTGGGGGAGGGGGTCATCAAAAGCAAAGTACTGAGGAGGGGGGAAGGGAGAAAGGGGAAAGGAAAGGGGAAAACATAACTTGGGTAAATAAGACGGCAGGAAATAAAGAATTAGTTATTCTAACTGTGAATGTGAATGGGATGAAATCTCCCATAAAGCTGAAGCGGATAGCAGACTGGATTAAAAACCAGAATCCCACAATATGTTGTCTACAAGAAACACATTTAAAACATAGTGACACATATAGAATGAAGGTAAACGGCTGGAGCAGAAAATATTATGCTTCAGGTGAACAAAAAAAAAGCAGGGGTAGCAATCCTTATCTCAGATCAAGTAAAAGCCAAGATAGATCTAATCAAAAGTGATAAGGAAGGAAACTATATTTTATTAAAGTGTACCATAGATAATGTAGCAATATCTATACTAAATATATATGCACCAAGTGCAATAGCACACAAATTCCTAGGGGAGAAATTAAGAGAGATGCAAGAAGAAATAGATAGCCAAACTATACTAGTGGGGGATCTCAACCTTGCTCTCTCAGAATTAGATAAATCAAACTACAAAATAAACAAGAAAGAAACTAGGGAGATAAACCAATTGTTAGAAAAGTTAGGTATGATAGATCTATGGAGAAAGTTGAATGGAGACAGTAGAGAGTTTACTTTTTTCTCAGCAGTCCATGGAACATATGCAAAAATTGACCATATATTAAGGCATAAAAACCTTAAAATCAAATGCAGAAAGGCAGAAATAGTAAATGCATCCTTTTCAGATCATGATGCAATAAAAATCACATGCAATATAAGTCGAGGAGAAAATAAGCCAAAAGTTAATTGGAAATTAAATAATCTAATCCTGAAGAATGAATGGGTGAAAGAGCAAATCATAGACACAATCAATAATTTCATCCAGGAGAATGACAATAAGGAGACAACATACCAAAATTTGTGGGATATGGCCAAA
>JAJPUD010012103.1:4254-40651 GCA_023553655.1 Myrmecobius fasciatus
GAGGGGAAAAGCTTGGGGAAAAAAAGTTTTTGCAAAGGTCAATGTAGAAAAATCATATGTTTTGTAAATAAAAAGCTTTATTAAAAAAAAGAAAAACATTGTTTGAAGGGAATCATGCAAGTCACCTGACCACCAAAGAGGTTTGTGACATACAAAGAAATATAAATCCTTGTTATAAAAAGTATGTAGGATGCCTGGATTTTCTTAAGTGACTGAAAAGTTGAATCTGTGTTAGGAGAAAAAAGGGGATAGGAAGTAAATGATTTAAAAATAGAAAGATAGCTAATATCTACTTCGCTGGCTATGTGCTAAATGTCTACAACAAGGGGGAAAGAACAAATATACAAATAATATATGGGAGAATGAGTGGGAGGAGTTTAGGGAGCATGCTATGAAAAATTTTAGGAGAGTAACTTCTTGAGGTGAGATATATTAGGATTGCTTTATGGAAGGTGTGGCCTTTGAACTGGATTTTGAATGATATCTTAGAATGTGACTGATTTAGGGCAATATCTGCCTCAGGAAATGGCTTTTAATCTGGTTTATTTTTTTTTTCCAATAAGTAATAGCTCCATTCAGAATTGGTATAAAGTGTTCCCTTAAGTATAAAGATACTGACCACCTCTACTCTGAAAAGAAAAACATTTTTTTAAGAAAGGGTTGAGAAAAATATTAGCATTGAGGAAGCACCTTAGGCTATAGAATGACATTATACAGGTGTCACAGAATAAAAAGGTGGAAATATGTAGATTTTTATCATTCTCCAGATTTTTGCAAGAAAAAAAAAGGAAAATTGTTTTCAGCTGCATGCTTTTAGTATGGATGCTATCCGGCTACTTTGTCCAGATGGCCAGGAACTAATTCTTTAAATATGTTACTCATTTGAAAACATGAAATCCTAATAATAATTAGAAATAATAATTTCCTTGAGCTTTTAAAATACACATAAAAACAAAAACATAAGAAAGCATGAAATTATTTGAGAGCAGAGTAAGGCAAAAGTCCAACATTGGCCAGTTGTAACTACAGTATGCTTACCATATAAGCAATATACTTAAGTCAATTGATTACTGATTCAGAATTTGAAAAAAAAAAAATTTTTTTTGTAAGACTATTAATAGAGTCTTGGGGGAAGAGGGAATTAAGGGGTAAGGACTGCCTTTGTACCATTAGTCACAAGGCATAAAGATGGAGGAGAGAATATTGTGCAGAGGAAACAGCTAATAAGTCAGTTTAACTACAATGTAGATAATATGATGAGATTAGTTTGGGGAGTGAACAGCTGGCTAAGAAGGTGGTATCTAAGAATAGGATTTTGGCTTCTGGACCAGAGCTTAAAATATAGGAAGGGAGGACAGATTCCTGGCCAGAGATGAAGTATACCTAACAAAGGCTGGTAGGAATATATTTTTCACATATCATAGTTCTCATCTAGAGTGCTTTAACTATGAAAACATGGGGGTGAGTAGAGGGCAAGGCTGTCTCTGTTAACCCTTAGCTACTCTCTATAGTATCTAGCTTATGTCGAAGAATAGAAGTGGAGACACTCAGAAATTCATAACAAACAAAAACTTTAAAAAAGGATCCAGTAGTAAAATTTATTTTAAAAAATTTAATTTTCCTAACATTTTTATGTCTCTGCAAACACTAAAGTTTAGGTCTCCCCCCCCCAAAAAAAAAATAAATAAATAAACAAAAACCCAACTCCAAACAAATAAGAGAAATTGCAGTTCCTAGACAAAAAAAGAAAAATTTGAACTCACAGCTATTGAGATAAAGATCAAATTTGGAGCAGGGTGGGTGTATATTAAGAAGCTATTTTATGTAAGAAAATTCAGCAACTATAGGAGGGATGCATAGTGGAAGGCATATGGATAAAGGTTGGTAGAGATGGAAACAAGCAGTTTTGTCATTGAAGTAAACTACAGACCACCTGTCTCCTAGTACAGTGCCTAGCACTGAGCAGATACTTAATAAATTCTGGTTGGTTGGTTGAAAAAGGAAATTAGTTTAGGAAACAGATCACAAGTCTGGCACCAAAACATGATATAGTAGTGATGGGGGATTTAATTATCCAGACATCTGCTGGAGTTGTCTGCCAAAATCAGAATAGCTAATAACTCTTACTTGCCTTAATGATAATTTTATCCTTCAAAACATGAAAAAATCAACAAGGGAAAATTCTTCTCTGGATCTGATTCTCACTAATGGGGAGGAACTGTTGTTGGGGAGTAGAAATGATGGGAAATCTGAAGAGAAGTGACTCCTTCCTTACAGTAGAGCAGAAGAAATTCAAGCATGATCACATTTTGCATCCTAGATTTCTGGATAGCAAGTCTCAGAAGAATAATAGCATCCCATGGACAAAACTTCTATGTGGAAAGTTAGAGCAGAAGGAATGGTAGAATGAATGAAACTGATGACAGTCGAAAGGGAAATAATTCTAATTAAATGGGGGAAATGGGATTGGTTTAAAAAGAATAACGTGATTGCACTGGGAATTGGGTCTAATAATAGTGAATGAATCATGGTTATGTTCTGAAAAAGTGTTGGGTGCTAAACATTATAATGAGCCAAGGCTGGCAAGGGAAGCTAAGGAGCCCTCCCTCATTCCCACTCCCCAAAGAGACTTTTTAAAGCTATTATTAAAGGGATAAGAAAAGAATAAGTCCTTGTGGTGGAGAGAACAATAAACTGACAACAGAAGGCATAGCTGCTTAATTTTATTTTGCTTCTATTTTCTCTGCTAAAAAGAATGACCTTTTTTCTCCTGGACATGCCAAAATAAAAATGCAAGCAGGAGAGTATTCTGGGGATAAGTAAGGTGATAATTCACATGGTTCAAATGAAAAACCGGCAACCATGGTTGCTGAATCATTGTGATATTTGAAAGATAGAAATGAGGAGAGGTATTACAAGTGGAAAAAGAAAACTCCTAATTTAAACAAACAAACAAAAAAGCTGATAACTATAGGCTAGTAAAGTTCACCATATCTTGGGAAATTCTAGAATGAATCATTAAAGAGATTCATTTTCTTGAAGAGCTGGTTAGTTGTTATTACAAACAGCAACATGACTGTCAAGAATTTATTGTTCCCGTTGTTTATTTTTTCATGACCCCATTTGGAGTTTTCTTGGCAGAGATACTGGAGTAGTTTGCCATTACCTTCTCTAGTTCATTTTCCAGATAAGGAAACTGAAGCAAACAAAGTAAAATGACTTGCCCAGGACCCACAACTGGTAAGTGGGGTAATATTTGAATTCAGATCTTCCTGATTCCAGGCCTGGCATCTCTCCATTCCAACATTTTGCTGCCCTTGTCAAGAAAAGATCATCCCAAGCCAATCTTCTTTTCTTTTCTTTTTTGTTAATGTTTGTTTGTTTTACAGAGTAAATGTCAGAAACTCTCCTTAAATAGATGGGGACAATGATTTAGATATAGTTTACAAGGGAAAGTGAAGTACACATTTATTAAGTGCTTGACACTGAACTAAGTGCTTTCTAGTTATTATCATACCTATATACTAGAAGGACTTTTGATAAAGTATTCTTGTCAAAAAGATGGAGAGATATGGACTAGCCTTTTGAGTGTGCTAGCAAATGTTTCACAACTACTTCTCTGAAGGAAAAAAAAAAGATTTATGTATGATACTTTAAGTTTAACAGGGATTACCTAATTTTTTCCATCACTAATCAACAAAATGACAAGTTAAGTTGATTTATATCATGAGCTGATTATCAAGGTGTAAGATCACTGAATATTCAACAGTGGCCTCTCATACGCTTATATGAGCTGGATCCAGCATACATACCCTTCATTAAAAGGTTGTAGAATTGGATGGATGTACAAATTCAAAAGGACAGCTAGATAGTCTGGTGGGCTATCTCCCACCAGATAAATCAGGCTAAATCAGGGCAAGTGACTCTGGGCAAGTCATTTAACCCTGTTTGCCTCTGTTTCCTCATCAGTAAATTAACTGGAGAAGGATATGGCAAAACATTTCAGTGTGTCTGACAAGAAAACCCTAAAAAGGGCTTATGAAGAGCCAGACATGACAATTGACAATAACAAACAGATTGAAAGAGTAGTCTGTAATGTATTGAAGCTAGTGTGGATGGAAGACTCCATTGGAGTGTCCCTGAAAGTCCTTGGTCTTTTCTTGTTTAAAATTTTTGTTGAACTTGGAAAACATATTTATAAGTAGATGGCATAATCAGGCAACTAAGCTGGGAAGGATCACTAACACACTGGAGAAACATGGGTTCGAGCGGAGGTTGTATGACCATTTTTGGAGCATGCAATAGTGGTTCCTTTGGGATATACAGATCAGATGCCATCTAAGGTTTTTCCCCAAACCTAAATTCTGTGATTCTGAATGACAATAAAGATCCAAAAAGATATTAATAGACTTTAGCATGAGACTACATTTAATAAGATCAAGAGATAATAAAATAAATGTATAAGTCTTTCAGTTGGGTACAAAAATCAACTTCACAGTTAAAGGAGGAGGCATTGTGAGAAATTTAGAAAAGATCTGGGGGTAGAAGCTTAAAATGAGTTACCAGTAAGTCAAGTAAGTTAACTTTGGGCTGCTTTGAGAGGAATAACTTCCAGAAACAATGATCCCTCTAGGCTCTGCCCTTTATTAAACCTTGCCAGGAGGACTGTGTGCTGTTGGATACCACAGTTTAAGAAAGATATTGGTAAATTAGAGAGCATCTAAAATTACGAAAGGCCTGGAAGTCTGGTACCCTGCCCCAAATTATGTTATATTGATTTTGTATATAGTTATGCCCTGGCATATAGAACCATTCCTGTAATCCAGGGGAGTTGGGGCACTTACTTTTCTAATAAAAAAGTAATGCCTAATAAAAGGAGTGTTCGACTTACTACTTATATTGACCATGTTCAGTTCTAGGGGATCCTGCCCTCTAAAGAGAAGTATTGAGGTTTTTTCTCAAAGTCTGACCCTTTACACCCTAAATCAGATCCCTGAGTAGAATCACTTGAAAGTTGTGGCTCATCTTGAGTCTAAAAAGGGGGTTAGAAAAATACTTAAGGTGTTGTGCAGACAAGGTCTAGAACAGCTATTTCTTTCTTACAAAATAAATGCCTAAAACACAAACATTCATTGAGAAGAGGTTTTCTCTCTTCACTTTAAAATGACTATCTACTCACCACATCTGGCTTGGGGGTAGAAGGTAGAGGGGAAGGATAGAGACAGCTCTGATTTTTCTACTTCATCTCAAAGAGCCAAGTATTTCATTGCTGAGCCAGAACACTCATGGCTTAACTAAAAATGACCCCAAGGTCCCACAAATCATGAGTTAACTGAGGGTGGAAAGAAAAGATCATCATACTACTTTATACACATTATATTTAATATATGGCTGTGTTGTATCCCCTGATAGAATGTAAGTTCCTTAAAGACAGTGGTTATTTCTTTTTTGTCTTTATGAATTTTTAGTGTCTAGCAGAATATCTGGCACATAGTAGATGTTTCATAAAAGCTTATTGATTTATTGAGTTCATATCATATGAGGACTGATCAACTAGAAGATGGGAAGACAATGAACATTTTTTGACATTTGTGAATGCAAAAGCTATCATTAAATGCTTATTATATGAACAGCTCTGTGCTAAGCAAAAGGTGTACCAAAAGTAAGACTCTTCTCCAGAACCTCATGTTCTAACTGGGGGAGAATATATAAAAAGAAAAAATATATAAAAGAATATTCATATATAAAAGAAAGGGGAATTCCCAGAAAACCTAAGGTTCCAGCACCTTGATAAATGGTAAAACCCAAGGTCTACAGGTTAGATAAATAGGTCAGGAAATGTTTAATGTTTAGCCTGGAGAAGATTAAAACTAAGGTGGGACATGATATCAATATCTGAATTTTTAAAGAACTGGTGTGTGGACAATAGACTACTCCCATTCTCTCTGCTGTAAAGAACCAAAACCGGGAGCACAAGTGGAATTTGCACAAGCCAAAACAAGCTCGATGCCAGGAAAAATTTCCTAACAATCAAGAGTTGTCCCAATGGGTTATTTCAAGAAACCACAGACTACCCCCTTCTGTCTTTTAGCAAACAGTAATGGCCACTGGTCAGGTATATTGTGTTGGAAATTTCTGTTTGGGTTAAAGTTATTTTAGATTAGTTAATGAAACCTCTTATCTCTCACAATCTGTGATTCCTTGTGTTTCTCCAAAAGAATTTTAGATTGGGGTCCAACCTTTCCTAAATATCTCCAAAAATTTACTTTTGCATGTAAAATTCCTTTTCTCTAATACAAATTCTAAAAGGAATGGTCTCATCATTTCCGTGTTAGTTTTTTTTTCCTCATCATTGGTTGATGGCAATCGGATCCAAAATTTAATTTCCCTTTGCTATTTCCTCCCCCTCTTGAATTATTGTTAAGAAGTTTAAAAATGATCAGTCTTTTGCCTTTTAGTAGAGAAAGGCAGAGCCCTGACAAACGTCCAGGTAAAGTAATCCCCCATTAGCACTATATTATGCCTTTGCACCAGTTCTGTGATCAGTTTCCTAAATTCATCTTTTTTCTCTCCGAGTGCTCTGTAGTATAATCTCATGTTTCTGCTTCTGAGGCTGTTCACTTAATTGGTGTCCAGTGTGGTATTTAGGTTGATTCCTAGATTTACTCAAATGAATAAATGTCTTTACGTACAATGCTACTCTGTATTCTTTTCATTCTACCAAGTCTCGTTGATAAGTATAAGGTCAGATGTGCCTTTTTCCTTTAGAATCTCTAACTCACTTTGCTTATTATCTAGACTTAGTTCATTTGTGCAGAGAAATTTGAGATGCTTGTTTTAATTGTTGGGTGCTTTCTTGGATTTTGTTTCCTCTGAATTTTTGTGCAACTCTCCTTGCATTTGAGCTGCTCTCTGTGTATATACATAGGTAATTTCTTTTCCCTCCCCTTTTCCCACTTCACTTTCAGTTTAAAGCTTTTTTGATTAGTTTGCACCGGGAATACATTTTTCCTAGGACAGGCTATGTATCTTGCATCCTTAACCTGGAGTTTTATTGTTACTGAGCTATGTCTGACTCTTCATGGGCCCTTTTGGGGATTTTTTTTTTTTTTTTTTTTTTTGGAACAAAGATACTGGAGTGGTTTGCCATTTCCTTCTGTACTTCATTTTACAGATAAGGAAACTGAGGCAAATAGGATTAAGTAACTTACCTAAGATCACACAACTGGTAAATACCTGAAACTAGAGCGGAACTCAGGAAGTTGAATCTTCCTGACTCTAACTCAGCACTCTTATCTACTGAACCTAGCTGCCCCCAGCCTGAAACCCAGCTCTTCCTTTTCCTGTGTTTTCAGCTTTTCTTTACTGCCATATTTTAGCTGTCTGCTCTGAATTGAGGTTTTTTTGGTTTTTTGATTTTTTTTTTAAAGCTTCATGAGTGAGTTAATTGAAAATTGAATAGTGCTTGTAGCTGAGACTTTTCATCTTCAACTTGAGTAACTAATCCAGTCAAGCAGCAAACAGAATTAAGCAGTGTTTATGGAACTTGTTTTAGCTTTTCTTCTTCATGCTGAAAAATAGTATTTACCATTCACATGTTATCACTCTATCCTTCAGAATTCATGGCCTATGCTGCGAACATGAAACAAATTAAACTTTTAGGCAACAGGAAAAGGAAACTGCAGTAGTTCTTGACTTTATTAAGCCATCATGTGCACATTCTTGGGCCTGCTGTTCTCCCACATGCTTGAAAGGAAGCAGGAGTGGTACTTATTCCCCCACACTTTCTTCTGGCTGCCTCTAATTTGTTTGTCGCTGACCTCCCAATTAATCATCATAGAAAAACTTATTGCTTGAGCCAACCTGAAATGGAGAGATAGCACTGAGTTCTTGAGGAGACAGCTCCTGTCTACACCCACACACTAGTTAAAACTTATTCACTTGTTTCTTATTTCAATTCCTGGAACAAGAAATATTCCAGAGAAATGTGAGATGCTTCTGGGACAAGTGTACATAAGGAGCGGCAATAAGAAGGAAAGATAAAGAAGGCTAGTAGTGGAGACCCCAAGGGCCCCCAATGTCTATCTCCCGGAAATCCTTTCCTTCCTGCATCCCTGGAGTGACCCTCAATCCATACTTGGGTTTTGTTTGGGATCCAGCAAAGGAAAGAGTAGTCCTGGAATGACTCACAGAAAGAAAAGGGCAGGAAATGGGTGGGATCAATGAAGGAACTAAGGAGTTCCTCTGTTCTCTACTTTGGTTTGACCTCTATTTTAAGAATTAAAGGATTTAAGGCATTTGTTTTTATAGGAATTTCTTGGTAACACATGGAGGTTAAAAAAAAGTCAAAAAACCAGTGTTGTTTTTTTTTTTTCAATATAGAAATATCCAATGTTAGCAAAACAAGAATTAAGAACAAACTACTTTAAAGAAAGTTAACTTACCTTTAAAAAAAAACACTTAAAAAATAAGATTTCACACGTGATAATAGGGAACCAGCCCATTAAGCTCAAAACTGATGAACATACTTTGTATGATCAGCTGATACGGTACAATTCCTACATAGATTTTAGAACCTGTGCAAACATTATGAAATTGCATCTGATCTGAGAACCAGTAGTGATGAGGAGCCTCCTTGATTGTGGAACCAAAACTAGAGTGTATTCAGAATACATTAGGCATTCAGAGCTTGTTCCCTTAGTCTAACTCCTTCCTAAGTGACTAAATTCAATAGGAGAAAATACTGTCAGGAAAAATCTCATGCACTCCCCATCCAAGAAAAAAAAAAAAATGTGGCCTAGAAATATGCATCTTTGCATCTATTTTTCCTGTGTCTCAGGAAAAGATTGGAGGTGACTGCAACTTTTTGAACTATTAGACCAAGCCATTAGGAGCCATGGTAGTGGGGTCCATTACATGTTCAGCTTCAGCCTTCAAGAATAAGGAGCTATCTTCTAGACCCAGTCCAGCAGCCCACATCCAATGGCCATGCCATACTTGAACATAAACTTAGAACAATACTACATAGAAACTGACCCTCATGGTCTTACATATGAAAACTGGAGGAAACTTTGCAACAAGTATCTCTGATAAAGACCTCACCCATTTCTTAAATTGTTAAAGAACTGAGTCAAATATATAAAAATTCAAGTCATTCTCTAATTGATAAATGGTCAAAGGATATAAACAGCTAATATTCAAACAAAGAAATCTAAGCTATCTGTAGCCATATTAAAAAAAAAACATTAAATCACCATTGATTAGAGAAATGCAAATGAAAGCAATTCTGAAAAATTTTCTAAAACAGTTGATTAAATATTACCTTTACATAACCTACTTGTAATTATATATATATGTATGTATATATATATATGTGTGTATATATATATATATATATATGTATATATATATATATATAAAGGTGGAGTTCTATCCAATATCTTTTACAAGGGAAATGTATAGATTTTAGACCTAGCAAAGATAACAAAAATGACATTTGTAGATGATTTCCATAAAGAATACAAGTGAAAAAAACTAAAATTTTAGTCAACAGAATACTACACATCTATAATTCTAGGACTGTTTGATACAGGGTGTCTTTCAAATAAATTCAGAGACAATCACATTGACTCCCATTCTTCTCTGCTATAGGTTTGTCTCTATGTTAATTTTCACTGATAGTGTTAAAAGGCAGTGTAGTTGTATCAACAGAATAACCTCTGAAATGAGCTCTGGAATAACTTCGGAAATTAGCAAAATTGGAGACATTCATTCTCTACTCATTTTTGCTCCCACTGTGGGGTAAAATTCAAAGAATCTCTTCTCCCATAGAATAGTTTTTTTTCTCTAAAGCTTGAAATTAAATCTTGTAGAATTAGGTAAAAACACTGAGAGTGAAAAATTTATTAGAAATAAACAAAGATAAACATTCAGATTCCCACCAAGGTTAGGGTATGGGGGAGGAGAAGAATGATGCTGAAGAAACATATTGTGATTTAAATTCTAAGGAAAGGGGCAGCTAGCGCAGTGGTTAGAGCACCAACCCTGAAGTCAGGAAGACCTGAGTTCAAATCTGACCTCAGACACTTAATATTTCCTAGCTGTGTGACCCTGGGCAAGTCACTTAACCCCATTTGCCTCAGCAAAATAAATAAAATCTAAGGAAGGTGGAGGTGAGGGGGAAGGAAGGAGCTATGGATTGGCTTTACTCTTGCCAGCCATCACAAGCATCAGTCATCCTTGTTTCAGTTATCACAGTCATGATCCCATGCTCCTATCTTCTGTCCATTTCTGGCTCTCACTTCTCCCCTAATTCCCTGAAACTTGAATAAAAATCCCTTCTTCAAAGCTGTTACATTTCTAAAATAAACTGAGCTCTTCTGAGTACCTGTGCACAATCTAGCACAAGTATTCTCAATCACCACAGTAAGATTCTCCCCAAACTCTCTGATCTAGAGTCTCACCAAGCCAGGGTTACGTTCCTCCCTACAGCTAAAATTTTGTGGTCTTTGTGAAAAGCAGATAGGGCATATTGGACATCTCCAAATGTATATTACAACCATTACAGTAAATCAGCATAACAGAGCATCATAGTATCACATATCACCTCCACATTAATTTTCATACATTAGATCTAGCACAGTATAAGAATATCTGCCCACTTACTTCAATGACAGAATGTCTAAAATATATGTGATATATTAAATACAAACAGTACAATAGTCTGTGTATCATAGCATGCAAGCAAATAATCATAAGCAGCAAAAAATAGCTTTAATAGCAATATTGATTATTGATTATATAGTAATAATATGTGTACATTATTAGTATACATAAATATAACAAAATATGCATTAAATCAGATGTAGTTACATGCAGAATACTAGCAATAATAACATAATATATACATCAACATGCCATATGCAATTCATACATAGGTGAACAATAGTAATCATTTCTCACGTTTCTCCAGCAGTACCACAAGTGAATTTGGTCACAAGTCAGATTATTCAAGCTGTTTTTTCTTTAATAGCTTGTTGACCTCTCTGCATCTGTACCTGAACTGGTTTTTGGATAGATTAAAAAAATTATTATTCCAAGTTTCTTGAGGGATTTTTATTAGCTGGAAACATTGAACATTTTGTTGCATTAACAAACATTTATTTCCTCTCCTTCCCCAGAAGAAGAAAAACCTTGCAAAAAATGCAGTGTCAAGCAAAACAAATTCTCCATTAACCATATACAAAAATGTATATCTGATTCTGCATTTTGACTTTATTATTGCTCTTTCAGGAGATGAGTAGCATTTCTCATCATAGTTCCTCTGGGATCCTGGTTGATCACTACATTGATAAGAGTTTTTAAGACTTCTATAATTTTTGTCTTTATAATGGTCTGGATATAAAGTATTCTGGTTCTGCTCACTTCATTCTGGAAAAATTCATACAAGTTTTCCCAATTTTTTTTCTGAAAATAATTTTTATTAAATTATGAGTAATTTTTCAACATTGACCTTTGCAAAACTTTCTGTTCCAAATTTTTCCCTCCTTCTGCCCACCTCTTTCCCTAGATGGCAGGTAGTCTAATACATGTTAAATATGTTAAAATATATGATAAATCCAATATATGTATACATTTCTAAAGAGTTATCTTGCAGTACAAGAAAAATTGGATCTAGAAAGAGAAAAAAAAAACCTAAGAAGGAAAACAAAATGCAAGCAAACATTCACAGAAAGCTTTAAAATGCTATTTTGTGGTCCACACTCAGAACCCACAGGCCTCTCTCTGGATGTAGATAGCTCTTTTCATCACTGGTTTGAATCATTTCATTGTTGAAAAGAATCACGTCCATCAGGATTGATCATCACATAGTCTTATTGTTGCTGTGTATAATGATCTCCTGGTTCTGCTCATCTCACTCAGCATCAGTTCATGCAAGTCTCTCCAGGCCTCTCTGAAATCATTTTGTTGATCGTTTCTTACAGAACAATAATATTCCATGACATTCATATACCATAATTTATTCAGCCATTCTCCAATTGATGGGCATCCATTCAGTTTCCAGTTTCTAGCCACTACAAAAAGGGCTGCCACAAACATTTTTGCACATGTGGGTCCCTTTCCTTCCTTTAAGATCTCTTTGGGATATAAGCCCAATAGAAACACTGCAGGGTCATTTGAGCATAATTCCAAATTGCTCTCCAGAATGGTTGGATCAGTTCACAGTTCCACCAATAATGTATCAGTGTCCCAGTTTTCCCACATCCCCTCCAACATTCGTCATTATCTTTTCTTGTCATCTTAGCCAATCTGAGAGGTGTATAGTGGTATCTCAGAGTAGTCTAAATTTGCATTTCTCTGATTAATAGTGATTTGGAACACTTTTTCATATGGCTAGAGATAGTTTCAATTTCTTCATCTGAAAATTGTCTGTTCGTATCCTTTGACCATCTATCAATTGGAGAATGGCTTGATTTCTTATAAATGTGAGTCAGTTCTCTATATATTTTAGAAATGAAGCTTTTATCAGAACCTTTGAATATAAAAATGTTTTCTCAGTTTATTGTTTCCATTTTAATCTTGTCTGCATTAGTTTGTACAAAAACTTTTAAGCTTAATATAATCAATTATATGTTATAAAATTATAGAATTAATTAATATAATCAATAAAAAATCTATCTATTTTGTGATCAGTAATGATCTCTAGTTCTTCTTTGGTCACAAATTCCTTCCTCCACAGTTCTGAGAGGTAAACTATCCTATGTTCTTCTAATATTATTTATAATATCATTCTTTGTTTATAATATCATTCTTTATGCCTAGACCATGAACGCATTTTGACCTTATCTTGGTATATGGTGTTAGGTGTGGGTCAATGCCTAGTTTCTTCCATACTAGTTTCCAATTTTCCCAGCAGTTTTTGTCAAATAGTGAGTTTTTATCCCCAAAGCTGAGGTCTTTAGGTTTATCAAACACTAGATTGCTATAGTTATTGACTATTTTGTCCTGTGAGCCTAACCTATTCCACTGATCAACTACT
Source organism: Myrmecobius fasciatus (assembly GCA_023553655.1). Lineage (NCBI taxonomy): Eukaryota > Metazoa > Chordata > Mammalia > Dasyuromorphia > Myrmecobiidae > Myrmecobius > Myrmecobius fasciatus. The sequence continues at coordinate 17,294 of JAJPUD010012103.1, forward strand.
CTGTTCTTAGCCAGTAACAAATGGCTTTGATGACTGTTGCTTTATAATATAATTTTAGATCTGACACAGCTAGGCCACCCTCATTTGCTTTTTTTTTCATTAATTCCCTTGAAATTCTTGTTCTTCCAGATGAACTTTGTTATTATTTTTTCTAGGTCAGTAAAATAATTTCTTGGAAGTTTGATTGGTATAGCACTAAATAAATAGATTAGGTAGTATTTTCATCTTTATTATATTCGCTCAACCTATCCAAGAGCACTTGATATTTTTCCAATTGTTTAGATCTGACTTTATTTGTGTGGAAAGTGTTTTGTAGTTTTGTTCATATAGTTCCTGTCTTTCCCTTGGCAGATAGATTCCCAAATATTTTATAATATCGACAATTATTTTAAATGGAATTTTTCTTTGTCTCCCTTGCATGTTGGATTTTGTTAGTGATGTATAAAAATGCTGATGATTTGTGTGGATTTATTTTGTATCCTGCAACTTTGCTAAAGTTGTGGATTATTTCTAATAGTTTTTTAGTTGATTCTCTATTTTTACTCATTTCTTATGGCAAAATAGTATTCCATTATATTTATGAACCATAATTTGTTTGGCCATTACCCAATTGTTGGGTACCTGATTAATTTCCAGTTCTTTGTCACTATAAAAAGAACAAGGATAAATATTTTACTATATATGGTTTCTTTTCTTCTTTCAGGATATCATTAAGAAATGGCTGAACAATTCATAGTTCCACCAGTAGCACCCATTTTCCTAATTTTTTTCCAATATTTTTTACTTTTCTACTCTGTGGGATGTAGAGTATAGCCTCAGAGCTGCTTTGATTTTCAACTTTGGAGAATTTCTTTTTACATGTGGTTATTGACTATGACATTTTAAGCTCTATAGAATGTTTCTATAGTATCTTTAATCAGAAAATGTGTTTTCTCTGGGTTTGGCCCTTAGCTGCTGCCTTTATTGAAAGTAAAGTCCTTTTTAGTCCTAGGCAAGACCTTTTCTCTAGCTCAGTCTTTCTGCCAGTTTTTTCTCCCGAGAGTCTGTTTAGCTAATTTGTCCATCATTTCTTCTCTTCTATCATTACACTCTAACTCTCTCCTCTGTTCAACAGAGGGACCCCATCATTCTCTCAACATTTCATAAACTAAGTTGAACAGTCTCCCAACAACTTGATGTGAATTAGCTTTTTACAATTAGCTAAATTCTTTTTTTCCTAAACATAAAAATTTCTCAGTAAATGTCTATTATCTTGCTGCACTTATTGTTGATGAACTTTGGCATCAGGCTATAATGTGTACTTATCTTAGTTTTTTTGAACTGAAGTTATAACTATTTTGAGGGCTTTCCTCACTCTCTTTTAACTGAGATGTATTAGATTTGAATACTTGTATTTTCTCTATCTTATTTGTAAAGAAAGGAATGCCTTTCACCAAATTTCAGCAAGTTTGGCGAAAAGATATCAGGCTTCTTCTTAGTGTGTGATTGAAATGTTCAGGCCTTCTTGTGGATGCCAATCTAGTTTTTCAATCAATCACTTTTATCAGTTTCTCCTTATTCTTTCATTATCTTACTTTTCAAATTCCATTTAAAATTCTCAACATAAGCACCAAATGTAATTTTCACATAGAAGTAGTAGAACATAAAAGGTTTGTAGAATAATGAATTTCTCTTTCATGCCATTTCTTTTTTGTAAGTATATAAATTCCATACATTACTTTCAAATCTGTCATGCTTGTCTGTTTTCTTTTGAACTTCCTTCTTCTCTTTGTTAAATTTTTTTCAATGCTCTTTTCTTTTTGAGTTACTATTGCTAACTCTCTTCTCCCTAACACTGTCCCCCTCCCCCCAAAAAAAAAGAAAAAGAAAAACCTCTTAGCACATTAGCTTAGCCAGTCAAAACAAATTCACAAAATGGGCATGTCCAAAAAATGCATAAGTTTTGGTACCCTATGTCCATCACCTCTCTGTCAGGAGATGAATGTCATGCTTAAATGATGACATGTCATCTTACTAATCAAAACTGTTAAGTCTTTCAAAATTGTTTCAAAATATTGCTTTATACTTTGTAATCTTGAATGTATTCATGTCACTCTGTATCAGTTCATGTTATCCATGATTCTGTAAAATAGTTTCTTTCCTCATCTGTTTTAACACACTAATATTCCATTACATCCATTTATTATGATTCAACAATTTTACTACTTTTTCTTTTCCATATTGAACAACTCTCATCCCCATTTATTATTCTGCTGAATTTGGTATATTTCTACACCAAACTATTGTGTGTTGATTTATCCTTTGTCAGATAAAAATTAAGTTCATTTGATACTTCTTCCTATTTACCTCATGAAAAATGACACATTCTATCACCCTTCTTCCATTCCACTCTAATGTATTCTTCCTTTTCCCCTCTCTTATCTTTTCTCCTCTTCAAATTCCCAAAACAGAACCAATTTCCCCCAACAGGTCTTCTATTTTTTTTAAAGTGTAACTGAAGACATAGACATTCTAAAAAGAATTTCTTTCTCCTCATTAGATTGCAGATACTATGTTATTATACTCAAATAAATTTGCCTTTATAGATTTCTCTTGACTCTTGTGTTTGCTTTTCCAATTTCTTAACTCAGCTTTGGTATTTTTCTCAGAATTCTTTAAAGTGCTCTATTTCATTAGAAGTTCATCTTTTCCTCTCTGGGAATTATATTTAACTTTGCAAGGGAGTTATTTTTGGTGAAATGGTGCCTAGAATATAGTAAATACTTATTCAATATGACCTCAAAGCCAATTCTTTCTGTTTTTGGAAATATTGTATTCCCAGATATTTTCTCATGTATATTAGAAGCATGTGAGATCTTGATGGTAGATACTTGTTATTTGAATTTCTTTCTGTATATTTGCAGTATCTTTCTTAATTTTTTATTCATTTATTCATTCATTCATCCAATAAGAGAGCTCTGGATTTTGAAATTCCTGGGACTTTTCTTTTTGGGGTTCTTTTCATGAAGCTGATGGTGAATTCTTTCACTCTCACTGTGCTCTTTGTTCCTCATAGATCTGGAAAATTTTCATTTTTAACTTCTTGAAATGTAGTGTCCAGGCTTTTTTTCAGAGAATGCAGTGATTCTTAAATTATGTATTTTTTAAAAGAATTTTGAGCTGTTTTTCAGCATTTTTAAAGCTTATATATTCTTTTTTTAAAAATTCTTTTATTAATAAGAAAAACCACACCCTTCTCCCTTCATTGAGAAAGGAAAACAACCTCAGTTACATACATGAATAATCAAGCAAAACATATTTTTGCATTTGCCATGCCAAAAAAAAAAAAAAAGTCTCATTTTGTACTCTCTTTTACTTTTCTTCAGGAAGTGGTAGCATTAGTATTCTGGAATAGTGGTTGGCCAAATTTCCTAAGTCTTTCAAAGTTGTTTGACTTTATAGTATTGCCTTCTCTCTATCAATCAATTGATCTAGTTCATGTCACTCCTTATCAGTTCCTACAAACAACTAAGTTTCTCTGGAAATTAATTTTTTATAGCACAATAGTATTCTATCACATTAATGTATTATAACATGCTCAATCATTAGGGAGCAAGCACACTCAGTTTCTAATTCTTTGCTATTACAAAAAGAGTTGTAAATGTTTTTGTATATCCTTAGAGTTTGTTTTGTTTAGAATTAATCCCTCTCTTAACCTTCCCCCTCTCTAATCTCTTCCCTTTTCTCCCTTCTCAATTTCCCCTCTTATTTCCCTGGTAAGTGAAACATTCCTATGGCCAACTGCTTGTTTTGACCAGTTTAGTTAAATGTGGTTCAAGTATCAACTACTTCCTTCACCCCTTTCTCCTTTTTTTTGTATAGACTTTTTAGTCTTTCTCTCCCTTTTTTCTCCCCACTTAAAATTATCACTAATCTTTTGTCTAATTAGACTCCTCCTATAATTCTGAATGATAAATTTCTCCATATTAAGTAGTTTATCCTTGTGTAGATCCTTAGGATTTTTCATTTGTTTATTTTTTTTTAATGTTTCTTTTGTTTCACTTCAATTGTGTTTGTTTGCATTTCAAAGTTTCTATATGGCTCTGATCTTTTTTTTTTATCAGGAATGCTTGAAGGTTATCTATTTCATTAAAGGCCCATTAAACTACTTTCCCTCTCCCCCCAATAAGATTATCCTCAGTTTTACCGAATAAATTATTCTTTGTTGTAAACTCATATCATTTGTCTTCTGGCATACTGCATTCTAAGTTTTCTTCTCCTTTATAGTGGTAGCTACTTCATATTACTTAATTTTTTTTTTCTGATTGTTTGCAATATATTTTCTCTTAAAATTTTTTTTTTATTTTAGTCAGCCAAAATTCACCTCATTCTCCCTTCTTCTCCAGTTGAAAACATAAAAAACAAAAACCATTACAAACACGTATAATAAATAAAATTTCTCCATTGGCCACATAAAAAAATTCTCATTCTGTATTCTAAGTTTATAGAGCTCTCTCTGGGGGATGTGGGAAAATTGGGACACTGATACATTGTTGGTGGAACTGTGAACGGGTCCAACCATTCTGGAGAGCAATTTGGAACTATGCTCAAAAAGTTATCAAACTGTGCATACCATTTGACCCAGCAGTGTTTCTACTGGGCCTATATCCCAAAGAGATTTTAAAGGAGGGAAAGGGACCCACATGTGCAAAAATGTTTGTGGCAGCCCTTTTTGTAGTGGCAAGAAACTGGAAATTGAAAGGATGCCCATCAATTGGAGAATGGCTGAATAAATTATGGTATATGAATGTTATGGAATATTATTTTTCTGTAAGAAATGACCAGCAGGACGATTTCAGAGAGGCCTGGAGAGACTTGCATGAACTGATGCTGAGTGAAATCAGCAGAACCAGGAGAACATTATACACAGCAGCAAAACTATACGATGATCAATTTTGATGGACATGGTTCTCTTCAACAATGATGTGATTCAAACCAGTTCCTATTGTTCAGCGATGAAGATAGTCATATACATCCAGAGAGAGGCCTGTGGGAACTGAGTGTGAACCACAACACAGCATTTTAACGCTTTCTGTGAATATCTCCATGCATTTTGTTTTCCTTCTTAGGTTGTTTTTTCTTCTTCTCTTTCTAGATCTGATGTTTCTTGTGCAGTAAGATAACTGTATAGATATGTATACATGTATTGTATTTGTCATATAATTTATCCTATTTAGCATGTATTAGGTAACCTGTCATCTAGGGGTGGGGGGGGTGGGGGGAAGGAGGGGAAAAGCTTGGGAAAAAAAAGTTTTTGCAAAGGTCAATGTAGAAAAATCACTCATATGTTTTATAAATAAAAAGCTTTATAAAGAAAAAAAAACTCAAGAAAAATAAAGTTTTAAAAAGAAAAAAAAATAAAGCTCTTACAGGAGTTGAGTAGCATATTCATTTATTAGTCCTTTAGAATTGTGGTTTTTGCTGACAATTGGATGTTGAATAGACATCTTCACCTAAAAATGCCCCAAACGGAATTCATCTTTCCCCCAAACATTCCTACCCTGCAAACTTCTGTGTTTAGAAGAGGGCAATACCATTCTCCCAGGCACTAGGCTGGCAAAACTAGGTGCCATCTTTCACTGTTCTCTATCTTGTAATTCCCATATCCAATCTGTTGCCAAATTGCATCAGTTTTTCCTCAAATATGCTTTTTTTCTCTAAAATTCCCTCCGAGCTGTTGCAAACCCTGGACTGCTGTAGCCTATTTGGGGGAGGGGGAGAATCTGATCGCCTCAAGCTTCTCCTCCTTGGGGCCCATCCTCCATTCGTCCAGTAGTGCAGGCCCAATTACGTCCCCCCACCCCCTACTCTTCAGGCCAGCAGCCCCTTATTATCTCTAGGATCCCATACAAAATCCTCTCTTTGACCTTCAAAGCCTTTCACGACCTAGGCCCTTGACCTTTCCCACTCTGGCCTTCTTGCTGTTCCATAAACAAGACAATCCCTCTCTCTGCTCGAGCGTTTTCTCTGGCTGGAATGCTCTCTTCCTTCTCTCCTTGATGACTTCTTTTTTAAGTCCCAAGTAAATCCCATCTTCTTTCCAAATTCTTCATTATTTCCCATCCATCTGATACCTAAGTTGGCCAGTTGTGTCCCCATTGGGGGGCTCCTTTTTCTCTTTTTGAATCCTGTGCTTAGAACAGTGGCCAGCCCAGAGTAAGGACTAGGGCTTTTTGACCACAGCATTCCATCGCATTTCTATGTAACACCGGTCCCCAATTTATGGACGTCCCTTCAGACTCCCATTCCTTGACACCTCAAAGAGATGTTTTTGTATGTAGTTTATTTTGTTTAGTATTGATTCCTCCATATCACTTATCCACCTTCTAATTCCTCTTTCTGTTTCCCTGTTAAAACACATTTCTAAGCCCACAACTGTAGCAATCCACTGGTCCTACCATGTCTTTCTAGACAAATTCCTATGCAGTATTTATCGATGAATTTTTGAAACCAAGCTTAACTTTACATTTACCACTAATGAATTTCACCTGCTATCCTGTCAAACTCTTGCATTTAGGTCAAGAACTCATTTTCAAAAAACTTAAAATAAAAGTGACCAAGATATCTATAATCTTTGACCTAGTTAGTACCCTGCTGCTAGACTTACTCAGAAAATCAGTAAGAAAGGTAGCCCCATATATACCCAGATGTTCTGAGTGGAACCATTTCAGGAAGGAAGTGAGAAGTAGGTACCCAAACAGCTTAGCAAACAGAGTGCTGGGTCAGAGACAACTGAATTCAGAATTTTGCCTCAGATTAATAGCTCCAAGAGCCAAGCCAAATTCATGTGTCCTTTCTTGACTTGTTCTATCAGTAAAAGAGGTATGTATAAATCATTTGCTAACTTTAAAGCCCTATATAAATGTTATTTTACTAACATTTAACTAATGCCATGAGTCGTGGAATGGATAAACCAACTAGAACATAGTAATAGAAGAAATCTCATAGCTCCAATTAAGAAACAAATGAATTCAGAGAAGCATGGGAAAATGTATATGAATTTCTGTAGAACTAAGAACCAAAAAAACGGCACACAAATGACAATGAAATACCAAATTATGGCAAAGCTTTGGTGCAAAACAATTGAGAAAATCCATTTCCCTTCCCTTCCTTACAGAGGTGGCATTATCAATAATGTGGTGAAATTTTGTTTTTTCCCCAAAATCTCCCTCCCCCAGTATATTCCTCTTGCTTTTTCTCTCCCTTTTTTTCTTATGAACAAGACATAACAGAACACAAGCTTTTGTCAGTTAGAAGTCCTCTCCAAGCCCTCATGATGATAAGGTTCAGAAAGGACACATGTACCATCTCCCCATTTTTGAATGTAAGCAGTTTGTCCTTGTCCTTTATTATTGTTCATTTATGTTTATCTTTTCATTTCTTTTTACTCCTGTGTTTACATTTGAAAGTTTCTCTACAATTCTTGTCCTTCATTATGACTGCTTGGAAGTTCTCTCCTCCCCCCATTCCCTCAATAATATTACACTCAGTTTTACTGCACAACTTTATTGACTCTAAACTCATCTCCTTTGCCCTTTTTGAAATACCATATTCTGTTTTCTGCTTCCTTTATAGTGGTGACTGCTGCTCTTTGGTACTTGAATTCTTTCTGGCTGTTTGCAGTCATTTTTCTTTGATTTGAAAACTCCTGTAGATTCTTCTATTTTTATTGTGCCATCTCGTTCTAAGAGATTTGGGCAGATTCCTTTGAAATAATAAGATCTCTTGGTTCAGTTTTTGGTCATAATGTTCACATAGTTCAATGATAGATCTGTTCAACTGGTTGAGGTTTTGATTTGGCATAAAACAACAGACTTGGAAGACATCTAAGATAGATTGTATTATTTGAGGTAAAGTATCAGAGGATACACTTTTAAACTTTTGTAGGTTTTTTTTTTGGGGGGGGGGAAGCATTTGGGGTTAAGTGACTTGTCCAGTATTATACACTTAGACCATGTTAAGTATCTAAGGCTGAATATGAATTTGAACGCCACAGCCAGTGCTCTGTCCACTGCACCATCCAGTTACCTCCTGTGTAATCTTTAAGGACCAAAAAAATGGAAACGTCTTTTTAAGTGTTTGCACCAACTGGGATTAGCATTACTGGCCTGGGCTAAATGCTGATATAGCATTCTCTAAATTTAGTAAATACTATTCAACATAGGATTGCCTTTTAAGTGTATGATGCAAGTTGGATTGTTTGAGATTATTGAGGATGAGGAATGATGCAGTAAAAGAGAAGATACAGAATAACCCAGCTGGAAAAAAGACTACAAAAATGGCTTGAGCTAAAAAATAATTTACAAATGTTATAATAATAACAACAACAAAATATTTCATTTGTGGGCAGTTGCTGGAAAAAAGTAAAAGTCTCTAAAGAATGAACTGAGGGTATCCCAGGTAAATATAACCTGGGAGAACTCAATTTTGACTTTCAGTACATCTTCTCATGTTTGGACCCTTGAAGCAAAGCAAAATGTTCCATTGGTTTGAAGGCAAAAGCCTACAAAGCAAAATTGTTGAAAGATGGAACTGTGGACAAAACTGTTCTTGGGAAAACATAAAGCCCAAAGGAACAGAGGCTGCAACAGTTTAATACAAGAGTGCCACCAGTAGGGCACAGCCAAAAAGGCATTTGTAACAAGTTAGAAAGGTGGGCTAGTTGGCCATACAAATGCCAGATAGAGGGAGATTTGGGGCAAGTAATTTCATTCCGCCTCATGAGAGGACTGATTTGGGAAGATCTGCTTTGAAATCCCAGCTCTGTCACTTACTGACCACATTATGGGCTTGGACAAGTCTTTCTGGAATCTCAGGATCCTCATCAAAACAATGAGGTTGGTTTTAATTACCTCTAAAACTACTTCCAGTTCTAATTCTGTGAGCCTTCTATGAACTCTTGGTCCTTAAACTCCTGAGGTCTTTTTAATTTTCAGAAGCTTGAAGCATTGTGAGATTTTCCTTTTAGTTTAGAAAATAAGTTGGAATTTATATTAGTATTCACTGATGGGGTAGATCTGATAGCAACTGAGATTTCCATGCCAAAAAAACAAACAAAAACCAAATACTAACTTAAGGGAAAAGAATCAAAGAGTATATATATTGTTTTGATTAGTTAGATTTGGCAATGAGGTACAAGTTGAAGTTATGAAATTTTTACACTTTTTTTCCTTCTACTAGGATATAGAAAGCAGGTTTCTAGATATAAAAAGGAAAGGGATAATGATCTCAGATGGAGGATGGACCCATAAATCTTTCATACCTGTAATTTTCAAATTTATACTTGGGAAAATTTGGGTCATGGGTCTGTAATGTTTTCCAATGTAGGGATACTTCTGTAGCTTCTATAACAATGGGTCCCATTTTCTGTTTTCTGATATACCTAGATTTGATTGCAGCCAATAACATTTTTGAGAAAACTTGATTTCTGAAGCTAGAAATAAGATGAACTGTGTGAATGAGCAATAAAAATACCAAGGATTTATAACTACCATGCTGTCTAAAGTTCAAGGAATGTGAGTGCAGATGTCTCCTTTTAAAGTTACAGATGGCGTTTATGGACTATTTTCCTTTAAACTATCTCTGAACAGTAACCCTATTTTGGAACAGTCAAGAAAGACAGTTTCCTTTAGGGGCCAACAAAAATGAGTCTAAAAAGTCATTTCTCTCCTGTTTTCTTTCTTGCTGTTTCTAGGTTCAGTACTTATTATGTATTAGGAATTCTGGTCCAACAGAATGTCACACAAATATTTGACTGACCATTTTTTGAGCAAAGCTCATGCAATTTTCAATTTTTTCAGGGAGGCAGAATCTTTTATATGCTGGGGGGGGATTTAAAATAATGAAAACCTCATTCAAGGTTAAACTAGTCTTTTAACCTAAAACTCCAAAACAATAAAAGCTATTGGCTTGCCAGGGCTAAGGAAACTATTCACTTAAACTTAGAGTAGAGAGTTTTGGATTAGACATCACCCAATCCAAAATAATGTGATTTTTGACCCAAGGTTTAATCAGATTTGTGGAATGGCACATTATAACACTGCTTTATATTGTTTATTTTTAGATAATTATATCTTTGAAAGGCAGTTCAGAGTAGAGAATAGAGAACTGGCTCTGAAGTGATCCAGCAAACTCTCTTAAATTGCAGATATAATGCTTGCCTGAACCTGGTGGTGGGAGTTTCCTTATCTACATGAATGAAATTATAGCTCTAGAACCTCCTTCTCTTTAATAATTATCTTTATGACTTTTATATGCCCCATAGCTAAGTGATCAATATTATCAAGAAATAGATTTTTAAAAAGAAAACTATAAACACTCAAATACTGTCAAAGGAAAAGTTTCATTAATAGAACCAACTAGAAATGCTGGGGGTGAAGCTAAATGAAAAACTATTTTCCTTTCTTCCTTGGAAGGCAAAATAATTTTAGATTCTTGATTCTATGAGGAAGAACATTCCTCACATTTGTTCCCACTGGACAAATTCTTCAGGGTTTTTCCTCCCCCTCTGGGTAACATAGGGACAGCATAGTCTCTTCTATTTGATTTTGCCTCAAATGTAATATATAGGACTGACATCTTTTCATGGTCTCTTTCTTAAAAATAAAATGCAATTTATCACTTGTTGAAATGTTTATGTTACTATCAATATGATTCTTTCTTCTCAGAAAATGGAAGCTGTAAACACAATGCTGCTAATGAACACTAATGTAGTTATAAGTCACCAATGGAACACAAGTTAGAGCAAAGTGATCTCTGTACAAACTGTTAACTATCGTGTGCATTTTACTATTTACCTGTAGGAATGCTTTCCTGACTTGCCAAGAAGCTTCTGGTCTGCTATATCACAAAGCAAATTGATTATTCTGAAAGTCTATTTGAGATGTTTGGCTATAATAAAATTAGACTCATTCCAATCCAGGATTTGCTGAGGTCAATAGGCGGTCACTGTGAGATTTGCATGAACAGACCAGGCAATCCTCCATTTTTCAAAACTCCCTAGAGAAATGTATGTAGGTCTAAGAGTGGAAGAAAGGGAACATTAGGTTGTGAGGTAGCTTCAGAATAAGAAGATGATATGGGCCAAGTCTGGTGAGATATTTATTCTTACATCTTTCCAAAAGGAAAAAAAAATAGAACTATTGAATGACATAAAATAAATTTTAGCTAAGTAGATTCAAGACAAGATTAAAAAAAAAAACCTCCTAAAAATCCTATTAAAAAATCTCCCATAAAAAAGAGAATGTCAGACTTTAGTCCAATGGGAGACTTAGATTCTAGGCCTAGCTCTGTAGACAGTACTTCACCTTCTTATCAATGTTTACTTCTTATAAAATGAAATGTTTGAACTTGATGATTTTTTACAATATTCTAGCTATATTCTGAATTGGAATTAAGCCAACTAAAGATGTTCATATTTCTAGGAATTTTGAACCCTGATCTACCCTGGATCTAGTCCTTTTGGATTTCTTGCTTGTAGTTTCTAAAACATTTGGTCCTGTCCTTTCTTCCTTCCTTCCTTAACTTTGCCAATCTGATGAATAAAGTGGAACTTTGGAATTGTTTTAACTTGTATTTTTCTCATTATTAGCAATTTGGAGAAGTTTTCATATCATTATTGATAGTATGAATTTCTGCCTTAGAAAACTGCCTCTATTCTTCAACCATTTATCAAATGGGAATTTTTTTTCATTCTTATAAATTTGAATGTTTATTATATATTTTGGAAATGAGACCTTTACTAAAGAAAACTGCTGTATTTTCCCCCCTCTATTTATGGGCTTCTAGGGTTGTGCTAATAAATTTTTAAAAAAATGGTTCCCTGGGTAGTGGGGGGAGAGAAATGTAAGCCCAAATCTGTATTAAGATTTCTCTCCATTACTTAGTTGTAGATAATCAACACAATAATAAGCCAACTTTAATTTATACATTCACTGATCTCCAAAATATAAAAGTTCACACTCAAATTTTAATAACTGGTTTTCTGAGCTGATGCAAGCTGACTCCAGCACACTTCTTTCCTTTTAGTTCTCTTCACATTCCCTACCAGGCACTCTGCTTTTGGTCTTCTCTGGAGCTCTCCATGTTTTCCTTTTCTAGGGAAATTCATTAATGGGAACTCTCATTATGTTGCAAGATTGAACTTCCCTTTTCTCTACAAGTAGAGGGCAAGGCCACTGGCTAAGGCCATTATTTTTATTATTTTTTTGTATTAAAGCTTTTTATTTGTATAACATATGTATGGGTAGTTCCCCAGCATTGATCTTTACAAAGCTCTCCATTACAACTTTTACCCCCCAGTCCCCTCCCCTCCCCTAGATGGCAGGAAGTCCACTACATGTTAATAATGTAATAATAGTTGACAAGTTGTGCAAGAAAATAAGGCCATTATTTAAAGAAGAAGGGGCTTAGGATAGTTTTTCTTCCTATTTCTCAGTTAACTTCACTGCTTTTGAATTTCTCTAGGATTTTCATCATGCCCCAGGAATGAGTGTTATCTTCCCCAATTAATAAGTTTTTTGATGGCAGAGACTTTTTATCAACCAATTTTAGTGACACTGAATTTGTTTATAAAAGACCTTTCAATATTGTTTAATTAAAAATCATCTTTCTGTTTGGTTATGAACTGTTCCCTTATCCATAGATCTGAAAAGCAATTTCTTTCTTGATCTTCTGATTTATTTCTGATTTCATCCTTTAGGTGGCAATTATCCATTTAGTTTATCTTGTTATACACTGTGAAGTTTAACTTATATGTAATTTTTATCAGATAGCTTTGCAGTTTTTGTCAAATAATAAGTTCTTAGAACAGTAGTTAGAATATTTGGGTTTAACAAATACTTACCTACTAGTTTCAACTGTTTCTATGTGTTGTGTATCTAATTTATTTAACTAATCAGCCTATTTTTTACTGGTACCAAATGTATTGATGATTATTGCTTTGTGTAGTCATCATTGGTACCAAATGTATTGATGATTATTGCTTTGTGTAGTCATCATTGGTATAATATTATTGGTAGGCTTGTTTTCTTTTCACTTTTTCTCCTCATTTCTCTTGAGATTAATATCTTTCTCCTCTAGATCAATTTCATTATTTTTCTAGTTCTGTGATCCTTTGATAATATGGTATGGCACTAAATAAGTAAAAAAAAAACTTGGGTAGTTATTTTTATTATGTTGGTTTAGCTTATATATGAGTAATTAATTTTTCTTAAATTATTTGTCTGTATTCTCATAAACCTTATTTTGTATTCATATTAGTTCATATATATTGTATTCATATAGTTCCCACATATGTTTTGGCAGATATACACTTGTATTCATATAGTTTCTTGGCAGTTATACTCAAATATTTTATGTATTTCATAGTTATTTTAAGTGGACTTTCTATTTCTCTGTTGGGTTTTATTGATATTATTCATAAATGCTAAAACTTTACATGGATAAGTTTTAAATCCTTCAGTTTTGCTGAGGTTATTGTGTCAATTTTTAGTTTGCTTTCCAGAGTTCTTTATGTAAATCATCACATTAACTGCAAAAAAGTGATAAATTTGTTTCCATTTTGCCTGTAGATTTAGATTTTTTTGTTGTCTTATTGCGGAAGCTAGCATTTCTTAAACTATCAAATGGTAATGATGATAGTAGATATCCTTGTATTTACTCCTAATTTGGAAAAGAACTCTAGTTTATTCCCATTATATTTGATGTTGGCTCTTGGTTTTATATAGATATTATCACCTTAAAGAAAGGTAAATTTATTCCTAATTTTTTAATGATTTTTAAAAAATAGGAATAATGTACTGTATTTTGTCAAAAGACTTTTTATATATATTAATATAATCACAAGTCTATTATATCAAGTTTTTTAATCTTACATTCCTGGTAGAAATTCAAACTAATTATATAGCATGTAACCTTTATATGTGGCTATAATCTCTTTGCTATATTTCATTTAAAATTTTGTGTGAGCTCCTTGGAAGTGGAGCTTTTCTTTGCCTCTTTTTGTATTTTAGCACAGTGCCTAACATACAGTAAGTGATTAATAAAGGTTTATGGATTGACTTTATATGCATCAGTCATTGTTTTTGTTTTGATTTATTTTGATTCTCCCTAGTTTAGGTATCAAGACTATATTTGAATCATAAAATATGGTAGGAAGGCCTTCTTTTCAACTATTTTTAAAGCACTTTTTTTTTTTTTTTTTTTTTTTTGCTGAGGCAATGAGGTTAAGTGACTTGCCCAGGGTCACACAGCTAGGGAATGTTAAGTGTCTGAGGCCGGATTTGAACCCAGGTCCTCCTGACTTCAGGGCTGGTGCTCTATCCACTGTGCCACCTAGCTGCCCCTAAAGCACTTTTTAAAAAAACTTAATTGCCAAGTTTGATTTTTTTTCCTCCCTTTTATCTCTCTCAACTTATTTGCTATATTTGACAAAATTGACCTTTGTGTCATATTGGATGCTCTCTCCTCTTACCTGCTGACCATTCCTTATTTTCCTCTGGCTAATTATCCATGTCAAGCCTCTCAACTAAGAGAATTCTCTCGGGTTTGTCCTAGGGACTCTGCTTCTCTCTCTCTCTCTAATCTTTCCCTTGGTAGCTTCATTAGTTCCCTTACTTAAATCTCATCTATCTGTAGATGACTCACCTGTGTTCTCTCCGTCCAGTCTCAGACTTTCTTGAGCTTCAGTCCTGTAATGGGCTATCCCAGAGACACGTACAAAACTGCGCTTATTATGTTTCTTCAAAACCCTCCTAAATTCTTAATCTGGGCATTATCCTAGACTCTTCACCTTACCCCATATAGCTGACCAATCACCAAACCTTGTTATTACTACTTTCATATCGCTTACATTTGATATCCTTCACTTCTCATAGCAAAAAAACAAATTTAGTTCAAAAATTGTAAACTCTTCTTTTTAACTTTAAGTCCTACCAAGTTGGCCCAAACCTATCTTTCCAGCCCCCTTGGGTCTCTGTTCCAGCCAGATGGGCCCAGATGGTCCTGCTTTTTACCTGTTTCATTGAGTCCTTCCTTCCAAACCACCTTATCTGTAACTATTGTGTGTAGATTTTAATTTATTCTTTTCATATTACACACACACACATCTACTGGCACATAGTAGATGCTTCATAAATACCTGTTGACCGATTGATTTTCTTTTCTTTCTTTTTTTTTTTTTTGCTTTTTTCTGAGGCAGTTGAGATTAAGTGACTTGCCCAGGGTCACACAGCTAGGAAGTGTTAAGTGCCTGAGGCCAGATTTGCACTCAAAGTCCTCCTGACTTCAGGGCTGGTGCTCTATCCACTGCACCACCTAGCTGCCCTGACTGATTGATTTTCAAGACTCATAACTCAGTTATGAAGCTAAACTCCTTTTACTAATACTATAAACATGGAGGAAACACTTTCATACAAAAAAATGATGGCAATAATGATAATTATGACAAGAATTCACTTTTCATTGTGTAACACTGTAGTTCTTGAAGGAGGTCTTTTGCCAATTTTCCTGGTCTTTGGGCTTCAACACCAAGACGATTCCATCTGTATGTAGTTTGGGCAAGGAGATTCAAAAACTCATTGACTATTTCATCAGTTTGAGTTATCTAGAATTGAAGCAAAATAGAATCAACTTAAAATATTTCCTAGATAAATTAGCAATCGTTTACCTAGTTAGCGTATTCTTTTATGAATAAAAAACAATAATATATTTTATTAACCCCATACAAAAGATTACTTTCCTTTATTTTGTTTTTAAAATGGGGAATCTCAATTCTCCCAGAAAGATGACAAAATTAGCTAAGTCATTTCCTAATGATCACCATCTTCCACAGAAAGCTTTAGCTCTGAAATGTTCTGGGCTCACAAAAGGCTATATACAAATTAAGAACATTCTAAGAGAAAAACATTTAATGGAATTTCTGTTGTAAGCACTTGGATTGTTAGCAATGGTAAAACCAGATGAACGTGTGGTTGCCTTGCTTTAAAGTTCAAGCATAGACAAGAAGAAGGAAATATTGAAAGTAGAAGGGAAAATTCTGCCTATTTCCAAGCAACCTTAAATATATTTTTAGGCTAATGACTCACCTGTGGTCATGTCTTAGGACATGTCCAAGATTTCTAACACGCTAGCCATCTGGGGAACAAGAAACACAGAAATGTTTATTCTATGTAATAGAGCCCAGAGGACTAACTAGTTCTGTTTGTGCCTGAAAGCATTTTCCTAGGTCAATTAGTGGAGGGAAAAACACAAAAAGACAAAGAAAGGAAATAAAAACTCAGCTGTGGGGGAAATTAAGGGGAGTACATAATTTCCAGACAGAGGAATATAATAGGAGTCCTAGGTTTGAAAAAGCCTGATTCCTATATTTATGTTTTATTCAAATACATCCTCTTCATCACAACTCTGGGTCTCAGGGCTTCCTCTTCCTCTGGCCCTTCAACTCCAGGGGCAGCAGCAGAAGCAAAGGTACAGATGGTGGGAAAGAATCGAATAGCTACTGCTGTTACTGTGGCTACTTGGCAAAGTAGGAGAGAACAGGGAGTGAAAGTTTGAAATTGGGGTATGTGAATTCATATGTGTTCAAAAAGTATACTGAAAGCAGAGTATAGTAAAAATAACATTGGGACCTGGAATCAGAGGACTTGGTTCCTTTTTCTTCCCCTGCTTTGGAATATTGTTTATGAAAGCCTGCTGTTACATAAATAGGCATATATCTGACCAAGAGGATGATTGGAACCCACAATGAAAGGAGAAAAGAGGGATCCGAAAGATATTGTGGAGAGCTTTAAAAATATCACCTTCTTTACAACTTTTGTCCTGAAAAAATTGGGCTTCGGACTCAACATGAACAAAGTATGTGACGAGTTATTTTGCAGTCAGAAGTGGGATTATCTTTTGACTAATCCACCCAAACCTTCCAGATCTGGCCTATTTTTTAAACCAATGGTACAGATTTTGGAGACCAGTGTTAGGAGGACCTCCTTTGGGGAAAGAGGAGTCTAGAGATACCTATGGATGTATTTTACCTCATTAAGGCCACAGGGTCACAGATAGTTGAGCAAGATAGAGGACCTTAAAGATAATATTAACTAATTCCCTTATTTGGCAGATGAGGAAACTGGAGTTCATAAATTTTAAATGTGTAAAGAGGACTTGGTTTCAATCTCATCTCTGCCACTGACTATCTAGAATTCAGAAAAACATGGGAAGACTTATATGAACTAACAAAGTGAAGTAAGTAAATCAAGAAAGCATAGCTGCCATTTCTGTGGTGACAAAGAAAAGGAAACAGAAAAATGTTCACCAATCAGGGAGAGATTTTTGAACAGTTATGGGATATGAATATGATGGTACTATTAGACTGTAAGAAATGCTGAAGACAGTTTCAGAAAAACCTAGGAAGACTTATAGAAACTGATGCAAAGTGAAGCAAGAGAACAATGTATACTGTAACAGCCACATGGTAATAATAATGATCTATGAAATACTTACTAATTCTAATCAATAAAATGATCTACCACAATCCAAAAGAACCAATGATGAAAAATGCTATCTCCCTCTGAAAAGAAAATTGAGAGACACAAAAGTGCAGAGAGCAACAGTTTATTCTTTTCCTTATTTTTCTTGCCTTTTTTGGGGGAAGATGGCTAATATAGAAATATATTTTTGCATGATATATAAAAAGAGTATTGTATTGCTTGCTTTTTCAAGAAGAGAGTAAGGAAAGAGGTGGAAGGGAGGAAAGAATTTGGAACTGAAAATAAAAATTTTAAAATGTAATTAGGGAACAGTTAACCAAATTTAAAAAGACCAAAGAAAACAACACACACGATAACTATGAAACTTAGCAGTGTATAATAGTAAGAACTAAACTTAGTCACAACAAAAAAAAAATTAATAAAATGTACTTCCTTTTGTTGAAAAGACAAGGGACTGTGGATTTGCAAAATTACATGTATAATATTACACATACTATCAGATGTGGCAGAAATGATGGTTAGTTTTGCTAAACTTTTCTTTTATTACAGGGGAAAGCTTACTAAGAAAGGGAGGGAAAAGTATATATATGGAAATGAATATAATGTAAAAACAAAAGGCATAACAAAAAGGATGAAAGGACTCCAAAGGCACAGGATGCTGTACAAAGCAACTAAGGTATAGTCCTTGGGTACTTACAATGTGTCACCAGAAGAATACTCTGAATGCCTTAAGTCATTTGCTAAATGGTAGAAATTCAGCATGATTTTAAAAAGTTAATTTTTTCACTTATTGCTCACAGGTATGGTAATTCATTATAATAATGAAAGCCTTGATTTTTTTTTTCAAAGACATGAAAGAAACTATATTTTATTATTAGGAATTGGATCCAGTTTTATCATTCAATCAGAAAATATTTATTAAGTGCATACTACATGCCAAGCACTATTTTAAGTATTGAGACAAAAACAAAAGTGAAAACAATCCCTCCTCATGAGGAGTTTACACTCTTAAGGCAGCATGGAAATATTTCATTCTATGCAGGATACATACAGAATGAATGCCAGGGAGGAGCTGAGAGGATCAAGAAGGGAGAAACTGCAGAGACCAGAACTATAGAAAGGGGATAGGTGGTGAGACACTTTAAATGTCAGACAGAGGAGTTTATACTTGATCTGAAAAAAGAGGTAGTTATTGCATGGAAGTGAGAAGGAAGAGGGTGATAATGCTTTTATACATACTGCATAATGTTAGGAAAATCACTGTGATAAATGCATGGAAGATGGTGTGGAGTAGTGAAGTCCTTGAGGATAGGAGACTAAATAGAATCCAGTGAAGCAGTCCAGGTGAGAAGTGATAAAGGTCTGATAATTATTATAGAGTATTATAGGTATTATAGAGATAAAAATGCATCCTTTGGCAGCTGATCAAAAATGTAAATAACTATAGGAAGATAGTGAACCTAAGTAATTGGAAGGATGATGGTACCCTCAACTCTAATAGGCTAGAACAGAAATGGGTTTATGAAGAAAGATCATGAATTCTGTTTTGGACATTTTGAATTTTAAAATGTCTATAGAACATCCAATTCAAATGTCTAACAGGCAGTTAGTTGGTGATGTGGACATGAGCTCAAGAGAAAGGCTAGAAATTGAAATGTATGACTGGGAAGTCATTTACACAGAGAAAATAACTGAACTCATGGAAACTAATGAAATCAGTAAATGAGAACATATATAGAAAAAAGAGGAGTCAGGGCAAAATCCATGGATAATGATCCAGAAAAGGGTAATGAAGAATGGTCAGACAAGTATAAGAACCAGAAATGAGTGGGGCTATGAAAAACTAAAGAGGAAAAAATATATAAGAGTGTGTGCTCAATAGTGTCAACTGCTGCAGAGGTCAAAACACTGAATGTTCTTAGGATCAAATAGATCCAAAATCAGCCTGAGGATTGAAAAAAGGATCATGGTATTTGGCAATGGAAGACCACTTTCAGAAACATACTGTATACAAAATAATAGCAATGTTCTGGAATGACCAGCTGTAAATAACTTTGTTATTCTCAGTAGCACAATCATCCACGCTAACTCTGAAGGTCTTATGATGAAAAATCCTATCCATACCTAGAGAAGGAATTAATCAAATCTGAATATAGATCAAAGTATTCTCTATCTCTCTCTTTAAAAACCCTCAAGAAAAATTAAGTTAAAAATGTTTTCATTAGGGTGGGAGATCTATATTTTCTTTTCTTTTTTTCTGCTGAGGCAATTGAGGTTAAGTGACTTGCCCAGGGTCACACAGCTAGGGAATGTTAAGTGTCTGAGACCACATTTGAACTCAGGTCCTCCTGACTTCAGGGCTGGTGCTCTATCCATTGCGCCACCTAGCTGCCCCAAGATCTATATTTTTTTTCACAATTTGACTTTTATGAAAATGTTTTGCATATTTTCACATGTAGTTTTTTAATTGTGGGTGGGGGGAGAATCTAGAACTCAAAAATCTTAAAAACAAAAATGCAAGATCACTTTCAAGAGCAGTTATAGTTAAGTGATGATATAACAAGTCAGATATCAAAGATTCTCTTGCTTTCCAAATGTCTGTTCCTTCTCAGTCCCCTTTGCTGAATCTTCATCTGGATCATTCACCCACTGATTGTGGCCCAAAGCAGAGCTTTGGACCCTCTGCTCTTTTACTTGGATTCTCATCAGCTTCCATGGATTCAATTATTTATATGCTAATCATTCTTAGATTTTCTTATCTAATTCTAACCTCTCTGCTGACCTCTAGTTTCACATTTCTAATGGCTTATTAGACAGCCTGAACTGGGTATCACATAGACCTCATTATGTAATCCCCTACACTTTCTCTTCTTCCTAATTTCCCTGTTACTGTCAAGGGCACCACCACACTCCCATTCACGAGGCTTCTAACCTAGTGCCATTCTTGATTCTTCTCTCTTTCATCCCCATACTCAGGCACCAAGGCCTATCCATTCTGCCTCTCACTTAAGTTCTCAGCCAGTGCAAAATGCTTACCTCATAGTTGGACCACGGCCAATGCCCTGCCCCAAGTCTCCCTGACTCCAGTCCATTCTCCACACAGTAAGCTCCAGTGACTCTATATTATCTCCAGGATCAAATATACTCCATTTGGCATTCAAGACCCTTTATAACCTGGCCCCTTTTGACTTCCCCTTGTCTTTCATTATACTCTGCAGTCCAATGATACTGGCTTCTGTGCTGTTCTTCAAACAGTATACTATATCTCCCAGCTTCAAGCATTTTCATTGATTTGCCCATATGCTTGGAATGCTCTCCCTCTTTATCTTCACTCCTGGCTTTCTTCAAGTCCCAGCTAAAATTATCCCTTCTCCAGGAACCTTTTTTGATCATATATAATTCTAGTGCTTTCCTAATTTCTTATTTATCCTATGCAAAGCTTCTTGGTACAAACTTGTTGCCCGTTAACTTCCTCATGACTGTTGGCTCCTTGGGAGCAAGAACTGTCTTTCACTCTTTCCTGCATCCTCGGCACTTATCAAAAGACAGAAATGATAGAACAGAAAGAAAGCAGCAAAATGGATTCAGAGACAGAAAGACCAAGAGAGGGATGTGGCAAAAATAGCCAGTGAGCCAAGAGGTGAAAAGAAGATGTGAGAGGAGAGTGAAAAGAGGAGAGGGACATGGAAAGGATGGATGGGAATGAAGATAGGACAATGAGGGACAAAGTAAAGATGTACCAAAAAAAAACTAAGGCAAGAATAAAATGACCCTGTGTTGATTGAACTTGTGAAGCAGTATGAAAGAGGTTGAGAGAGCTGGCAGTTTATACAAAAGAGAGGAAAAACAGAGCTAAGTTGCTTAGGGTTTACTGAATTATAGAGTGTACAGAGGATACAAAGGAAACACAGAGAAAACATTATTCACCTGAATGATCAGAGAATCCTGTAGAGGTATAACTGATTCCTGCTTAAAGGAAAGACTCAGATGGTTGACTTTTCAGGGATCTAATTTAGGAAGGAACTGAATGTTCTTAGGATGAAATAGATCCAAAATCAGCCTCTGGCTGTTCCAGAAGGAGGTATTTGATCTCCTGCTTGCCGCTCCTATCATACAAACCATCTCCCTCCTGTCCAGTATATAAAGCACTTTCCTTTCATATCCCCCAAGATTGCATGTTCAGTTAAACCCAAAAACTAGAGCTGGAATGGATTGGAGTAGCACTGAGTCTTGTCAGAATGATCCACTTAAATCATAGTAAGAAAAGCTCTAACATGAAGTTCTCGCTTCACCAATCTTAGAATGCCCTAGCTCTGGCTGACACAAACATTAATAATAAATCCAGCCTCTTTATAGAACAAGCCACTTGGTAATCACCTGCTACTTGGAATGGGAAGCCCCTAGAAAAGAAGATCTTTTCTTCTTTTCTTATATGACTGTCACAGGAAAACAGTCGCAAGGACTTCAGAAATATTTAGTTAGAAATTCCTTTGTCAATTATATTTAGTTGCATTACGCAGTCTACCTTTGATATGTTCAGCCATTGTTGCAAAGCCTAATTTCAAATGCTGATAAGGATAAAGTTGGTTTTCAGAACATCTGTATGGATGACATCCAGAAGCATAGTCTACTATGATGAGCAACAAGATGGCCAGATGGCACCCAGCTGTTAAGGATGCATATTTGTTTTGTTAGCTTCAGAAGCTGAGGCATGAAGAGAAATATTGACTTTTTATCATTTAATGAACTTCTCTACTATCTTCATTGAATATATTCTTTCCAACTGACCTGATTTATTAAATTTATGAGGATACATTAGGATTTTCCACTAAGTTACTGCTTTCCATCAGTTTCAGGGTTAGCTTAGCAGCATTAATTTGTAGCTAGAGTTGAATTCTTTTCTATGGGAAATGAACTGCTTGTTGAAAGTAGCAAACTTCATTTATAACAACAATTGATAAGAACTTGTATACGAGGCTGAATTTTGCTGTGGATACTTCAATAAAGTAGATCCCCAGTCCTGCACCCAGTTATTAAAATATAAATGCAGTAGAAATAACTAAAGCAGGGTTTTGGTATATTTCTTATGTACTTTTTCTGTCCTTTCTCCCATACTGTGTCACTACAGCAGGACATGATCAATGGAATACTGCCTAATCCAGGGACTAATAAAACTTCCTAAGTTATCCCTGACCTTCAGGAAAACTGAGGTCACATTGTAGGCCTATTCTCCCATTCCCATGGGTGGTAGGGATTCGGAGTACAGTAGAGGATGTGTGTTTCCCTGGAGGAATGAAAGGGGCAAAAGAGAGCAGAGAGGAGGAAATGCCTTGTGCTGATATTTTCTACATAAGTAACAAGGCCTGCTGGCGAGTTCTTGCAAGGCAAATGTTGCTTCTAAAAGATGCCGACAAGCGTGGAAATGGAAGTCAGAGAAGCGAACAATGAAAATGCTGACAAAGCCTCCTAATATGCTTCATTGTTGATTTACAAAAAAAAAAAAAAATCTGAAAGGATTCTGTTTATGAGAAAAGAGAAAAAGAAAAAAAAATGAAAAGAAAAACAGCAGCCATTCACTCATAACTAAATGTCTATATTGCTAAGAAGCAATATGGATCACTGAAAGGAAGGCCTTTCCCTGCAAACCCCCAAGATTCTGTGATACTCAATTTTTAATGTTACTTTATGTAATTCATAATAGTGGAGATAGCTAAAGAAAGATGAAAAATGTAATATCTAGCTTGGAAGAAGGCTAGAAAGATATACACTGTCTTCTAATTAATTAGGGATTATAAATATGAACTTGGATTTGCTGGGTAGGGAGAAGATCTTGGTTATC
>JAJPUD010012103.1:40661-50976 GCA_023553655.1 Myrmecobius fasciatus
ATTTTACTGAACAGATTTTTCTTTACCTTTTATTTAAGATACATTTAGCTATTCCTGTTCACACTTGAATGTTTCATATAGTAAGTTTTAAAATCACTTATAAATTAAATTGAAAGGCCATGGTGTAGAACTTTGTACACCATAAATTTAAAAAAAAAAATCTTGCTTTCTCCCAACTTTCAAAAAGACTGATATTTAAACATTCTTTGTCCTCAAGAAGAATGTTATACTTCATTTTTTTTGTGGATGGGAGGAATCATACACATGAATAAATAAATAAATGAACAAATGGATGAATAATTAAACAAATGAAATGTAGAGCAATCATGGTGTGGTGGTGGGGAGGGTTGGGGAGGGCAGAAGCAGGGAATAGTCAGGAAGCTCAGAAAAAGCCTCATGTGATAGACAGTATTTGAGTTGGTAAGAGAAGGCATGCCTTGAAGGGAGCCAGGATTCCAGGAGGCAGGTGACAGACTTGTAAAAAGCACAGATCATAGGCCAATTTGCTTGGAACACAATATATATACATCAGGTATAAAAGTATGTTGAGCCCTTGGAGGGAGGTAAAAAGATATGCTGAAGCCAGATTGTGCATAAGCAGAAATTTTTTTCAGTCATTTCTGACTTTTCATGACCCCATTTGAGCTTTTCTTGGCAAAGATACTGACATGGTCTGCCATTTCTTTCTCTACCTCTCTACCTCTACCTTTACAGATGAGGACACTGAGGCAAACAGAGTACAATAATTTATCTAAGGTCAAATTTGACCTGAGGTCTTCCTGACCTCAAGCCTGATGTTCTCTTCTATACCCCACCCCCAAAAAGCCACAGCTGTGCTTTACATATGTATCTGACATCTAGGGGATGGATTGGAAAGAGAATGGATGTAGGGAAGTCATCCAGCAAACTTCTGCCACACTCAAACTGAAATGTCGTCAGAGCCCAAGTTGGGAAAGTGATTGTGTGGAGAAAAGACTATGATGTCCTGGGCAGAAAGAATAGAGTTAGGAGCAAGGATGGATTTAGGTGGAAAAAGAAATGTTTTTGACAGATTAGGATGAGGTGCATATGGGACACATGAGAGGGGATAACTAAGAGGCATTTGAGAAATATGATACTAGAGCTCAAGAAGAGAAAAGGACTGCATATAAAGACTACACACTGAAACTGATTTGATCCAACTCTGAAATAGCTTTGGATGACAACTGGAAAAGAAACATACCAGCTAATCAAGTTAGTCAGTAACACTGACTATCTGTTGTGAAAAGAATGTTACTCTTAGGATTTTACAATTTTTTTCCCCCCAAGAGTTTCATAGTATTATAAAACTCTCATTAGAGCATCAGGTCCTGTTGCCTCTAATTTTCTTCTTCCCAGTATGCCTTTCCCCAAAGTAAAGTTTATACTCCCTTTGCTAATGGCTGCCCCACTGTGCTTCCACTTTCTTCCACTGATGCCAGAAGCATGATCAGCACTTTCTTTTGAGACAGTAAAAATTATATATGAGTACAGATAGAGTCCCACACCTTACCCTGACACCAAACTCAAGCAACTGTTGTGACTCAGAGGTAGCTAAGCTCACTTAGATATTTGAGAGCTGCTTAATTTCATTTTTTTAAATATATTTTTGAACTCTAAGCCAAAAGTTTTCCTATCTTTAGTTATTCTGTAAGCAAATGAGGCATACCATATATATAAAGAAATTAAAAGAGCTCCAGAAACCAAAATTAGCAGAAGTCAGGCCCTCATTAGGCTGATCTACTATAGAAGAAGAGAGAAGGAAAAAAACGTGTTTTTCTCTTGAGTTTTCTGCAAACTTATATAAAAGCTCTTTCTCTAGGCACCTTAAACCTGGAACTTTTTTTTTTAATTAAAGCTTTTTATTTATAAAAAAAATGATAATTTTTCAACATTGACCCTTGCATAGTCTTGTGTTCCAAATTTTCCTCTCCTCCCCCCACTCCACCCCTATATGGCAAGCAATCCAATCTATGTTACACACATTAAAATATATATATTAATTCCAATATATGTAAACATATTTATACAATCCTCTTGCTGCACAAGAAAAATCAGATCAAAAAGGAAAGAAAATGAGTAAGAAAACAAAATGCAAGCGAACAACAACAAAAAGAATGAGAATGTTATGTTGTGATCCATGCTCAGTTCCCAAGGCCTGCAACTCTTGAAGAAGACGCCAAAATTGAGACACAAGGGTAGAAAAAAATCGGATTTTGGTTTTAGAGTGGATTTTTCCTTTGTCAAGAACCCTAGAAAAATAACTCCCTAAAAGTTTATCTCCCTAGAGCAGTACAATCTCTATGGCTCTTTGAAGCCACCCTTTAATTATAGGGCACTATGAATTCTGCTTTACTCTGACTGGTCCTTTAAGCCACAGTCCAGGATTCACATATTATCTCTTTGTGATAATAAAGAACTGGGCCCATACAGTGAATGGCAAGATGAATGCTTTGTGACTAAATGTCTTAGAAGCCCTCTTTCTTTAAGAAGGCTGCTGAGACAGCCTAGTTTCCTTCAGTTTGGTGCCACTCTTGCCAGAGAATAGACCATCATGGCCCTTTTGTTTGGTTCCTGAGGTCCCTTCAAACTCTAAAACCATGGAGCCATTCCCTGGGGTGGCAACCACAAACTAGAAGGAAAAAAAAGACACTTACAATGAATTCTTGGGCAATCTTATATCCGTCAGGAGACAACAGCAGGAAATTCAAAAGGAGGTGCCTGATTAACTGTTGAATACGAGGGTGTCCTGGGTCTGCCTCGCAGCTCTCCCCAGCCACAGCCTGCAGATCCTTCACTGAGAGAGGAGTTCTGGCGAAGAGTTTCATGATGTGCCCGTGTGCTTCTGTTGCGTCTACCTGGTGGGAGCAATCGCAGAGTAACAGATCAGAGAATGCAAAGACAAGCAAGCCCAAATCTCGGCTTTGTTCAGCACTCGGCAACCAAAGTGGTTTGAGGAACCCCCTGCTTTAAACCAAAAGCACCAAGTATGAGGAGAATGGGAGGAAGAGGCAAGGGACGCCGTAGCTTACAGACGGTCCCCTCCCCCCCCAAGCCTAAATTGGCAGAATAGACATTTCTTGATTTCTTTGGTCTTACACACTAAGCAGTCAGGGCATCATGCCAAGATTTAACCTTTTTTTTTTTCTTTTGGGTAATGAAAGGAAACGAAGAAACTCTTAACAGAATGCAGTGAGAGTCTTACATTGTGGGAAAAAGAACAGAGGGGTCACTTCAGGATCATAGCTACAAGTCAATTAAAGCCCCGTGCGATCTGACCTCCTTCTTTGATCAAACACACTGATAACTGTGCAGGTTTAGTTTGTACTTTGGAATAGTTAATACATGTGTTTTGAAAGTTAAATACACACATATCTTACAGGACAAAAAAGGTTTCAAGAGTCAGCACAATAATGGGAAACTGCTGCAAGATTACAAGCAGTTATTTTAAGAGAGAAAGAAATACAAATTTCATGCTGGGATTTATGCTTTGAAAAAAAAAAAAGCAGATCAAACTGTGAATGGAAAACAAGGCGCAAATCTAAAGACATGATTCTGAAATGCCAGAGGGATCCTGGGAGAACTATCTTCAACCAATGTTCTAATGAATAATCCATCCTGGGCTGAGAATTCCCATGACTGATTTTATGTAGTTTGCAAGAGTCAATTTTTGTTGTTGTTGTTGTTGGAAAGACAGACCTTCCTCACAGAGGACTGTCACAAACACTAATACACTAGGGGTGTTGTCTGAAGTCCTTCTGGCACTACACAAGACCGTGAGAAACTATGAAGTCCTCCTCTTCTGCTGGTCCAGTACTGACCCCAAGAGAAGCAGAAATATGCACTTTGATTATCACTTCTTCTTACTTGCTGTACTCTTATCTTCTCTGTCATAATCTCTCTGTTGTAAATCTCCTCACTCTTGCATTCAGGGGTTTCTGGGCTATCTAATGTGCCTGCAACAACTTAAGAGTTTAAAACATTTGTCTTTCTTCTCTTATCCCACTTGGTTCCTGATGCCTGCTGCAGTTTCATTCAGGAAGGATGTGTTCCTTTCTTGTCTTCCTGATCTGACAAGTTACCTGGATACTCTTCCCTGTCAACCCTCTGCCCTCCAATGTATTATATGTATTATAAACTGCTACCATAGGCTTTCAAATAAATTTTCCTAGAAAGGACACAAATCACTTAAAGGTGAAAATGCACAGAGGGTCTTGATTCTTTTTAGATTCACAGTTACCCATGGGGGCTACTGGTTTATAACGATCAACAGAGAGTGAGGGGAGGACCTTTCCCCTAGGAAAACTGGTGCAGAACGATGAAAATGACTGAGAAGAAGGGTTGGGGGAGTGGAAAGGGGACAGCATATCACAAATGTGCTTAGATTGCCAAATTCCTCTAATTCTGATACCAAGATCTCTGAAATACACCTTGACAAAGACACAATAACTATGGCTTTAAGATTTACAAGAATATTGAAGTACCCATAAAATCTTTACTGTTAAATTAAGCACTAAGATAAAAAGGGAACTGCTAAGTAAACTTATCTGTTGCTTTATCTCCCATTTCCCCCCCTGTCATCTACACACTTAAAGCAGACAGATGAAAAGAACTGCACATGGAATCAAAGGACCTGGGTTCTTAGCTCATCTTTGTCACTTGCTACTACGTGAATTTGGGCATCATTTAATCTCCCTTAGCCTCGGTTTCATCTTCTATAAAAAGATGGGGTGGAAGGGGATGCCTTTCAGCTGAAGGACTGAAAAAAAAAAAAAAGAATAGTTTTAAATGTAATGGAATATTTTCCTGCAATAAGAAATCATAAAAGGGATGGACTTAGAGAAACCTGGGAGGATTTATAGGAATTGGTGCAGAGTAAAGGGAGCAAAACAAGCACAATTACATAAGCTTCACAACACCATAAGGTAAGACAAATATGAACAACTTAAATGATCAATGCAATGACCCAGCATGACCTCAAAAAAAGATTGACAAATGAACCAGGCTTTCCACTTCTTGAAAGAGATATGACAGAGTAGAAGTGCAGAATAATGTATGCCATTATGGCCAATTTATGGGGTTTCATTTGCTAAATTATACTTATTTGTTAAAGAGGAGAGTTTTTTAGGGAGAAAAAGAAGAGTGACAGAAGTGAAGGGGATTAGATATAGTGAAGAAGAATAGAAAAAGAAAAGGATGAAATAAGCACCAATGAAACATTAAAAGTATATACAAAAAGGGAGAAGGAAGTTGAGAGCAAGACATTGCCAGAACTATGTTAAATTGAATATTTCCTTTAAAAAATCCTATTTGTAAAAGAGATAAACGATGTCATATATGATCTTTTTTTTTTCCTGTTCTTGTTCACATAAGGAAATATTTGTGTCTGTCAATGTTTGTCAAGTTGAAAACTTTTAAATAAAAAGATGAGCTTGGATTAGACAACTTCTAAGCATGTTTCCAGCTCTAAATCTATGTTCTTGTAATTCTTGTTAGGCACAATGTCATGGTAAAAGAGCCCATCTTTGGATCCCATCCATCTGCCTTTTCTCCTTGACAAGCAGCCTATGTGGGAGGCTTGGATTGGCTTTTTCAATTAGTAAACAGACCCTCAGGTTACAAGCCTTTTTTAGAACTAGAAAGTAATACAATCACAGGATAATTAACACTTTGTTTCTGAAAAGAAATTCTGCCATTTCCTTAACATGATGTTAGTAGGCACTAAACTGGTTAACTATGCCAAAGATAACAGTTACCTCATATCACTTTGGGTAATAAGTGGATTAAAGCTTTGGCTAAAGGTACTGATACTTCTCTTGCTGAGGTTTAAAAACTTCATTCACAATTAGTAACTGAAACTTTCAGATTTTTCTTCTGTTGATACTTTTACAAAAATCTCAATAGAGTAAAGGAAGCTTCCTTGAGTGTTGGGCAAAGTATTTGCTTGCTTCTTCTGTTGCTTGAAAAATGCCAACACTAATATAGATGATTGTAGGTGTGTCCTCTTTGTTTCTTTTTGCCCTGTCATAAAGTGAGAGAGAATTTTGACTTGGAAAAAGTCAAATTTTGGCACCAATTTCTTTCTTCTTCCTTCGTTCCTTCCTTCCCTCCCTCCCTTCCTGAATATTGTTTTGAGAATAATGCTTGCCAGGGGAAGAAATGAGCATAACTCAAACACATATCTGGGTACTGAAATCTGTCTAAAAACCCTTCTAATTCTTTGGGTTACCCTTTAATTACCAAATTCAAGGATATCACCTGGGAACAGTGATTCCAATGTGTCCCAAGCCACTGCTGTGGACCAGGATACTCTGTTATAAAGAGATATAAGTGAAAAGGATGACCATTGGACAGGTAAAAATTATTGCCATAATATGATTTGTACTCTACCCTGAGAATTTGTTCTAGACCTTGCTCTGCCACTAAATCAATCTATAACTTCAAGTAAGTCAATTTCCCTTTTTTGAGTGTTTTCAGTCAATAAAATCAGGGGTTTGGAATTGGTAATCAATAACTGCAACCCTAAGACTCTAAGTCTCAAGCTTTAATAAGTGAGTTTTCACCACATCTTGTTGGGAACTTGGGCTTTGTGTCACTTTCTAGCCATCACCATACTATGCTATTGTACAACACCCCCCCCCTTCAGAATTTAACACAAATCCTTTTAAAAATCTGTCTCTTGCAATTCTGATATTCTGTGCCTCTAAATATCAAAAAGAAGGAAAAATAAGATAATACAGGATAAATGTGGGATAATTAAGATAAGTTTTTAAAAAGGCATATAATGGCACAAAGACTACATCTCATCTTCATTATGTCCCTGAGGAATTTCTAGTGTCTTTTAAAGACATCTTGCTCCTTGGGCCAGTTTTAAGAACAAGACAAAAAGAATTCACAGGAAGGAAGAGCCTGTACAATCTGATTAAGGGGAAGAAAAGGGAAAAGCAATTAATTTTACTTAAATATCACCAAAATGGCCACAGCCAAGAATCTAGGTAGACCTTGGATAATAAAACATAACACTTCAGTGAATGCCAGGTTCATTTTTTGGCTCTTTCTTATAGGAAACATCCCCTTCCATACCCTTACCCCCCCAAGCCCTAATTAGTTCTGAATACTACTAAGGTAATTCTGACTCCCACCATTGTCTGAGTCCTCTGTTGATTTTGATCATGTGGGTTATAGTAGAAGGCCAAGAGCCACAACAAAGTTGCAGGGGATTCAGCTTTCAACATCAGTAATTCCTCGGCAGCAATATCGGCCCATTCTCCAAAACGAATAAATAAAAACCAGTGTTCAAAGAGACTTCTGCAGGATCTGGAACAGAATTAAGATAAATGGCAGCTGTGTAACTTCATTCCTTCCCCTTCCCCCAGTTCTTAAAATTAGCTTAATGTTTGCAGAAATGCCTTATGTTCTCCTCACTCACTGCAGTACTTATGACCACAACTCAAGGGGTATACCTGTTTAGTTTCAAGTAAACAACTAACAGTGCCAGCTTGTTTCCAATCCAAGGCATTCAAAGGATAGTTCTCAAAAACACCTCTTCTTGGGAACTCTGGGCACGATTTCTACAAAGTGCTTATTAATTTTTAACCCTCAGAGACTTCATAATTGTGCATGGACTTTGAAAAAAGGATTTTCTTTCATGATAAACAGAAATGTTGTAAAATTAAGATCTGTAGATGGTACCTTTGGGCTATCTAACTGAGCTGCTAATAAGAATGGGGCCTCACCAGTTGTACATGTCTGCCTTCCAGCTGGATAAAGAGCTATAAAATGAAAAAGCGTATTCATGAAATCCAGATGGAGTCCAGAAAATGGCTACCCTGGTCATTGTAAAGTCCGTTTCTCGGAAATCCTTTTATTTATGCCTAGTCTTTATTCTATAACCTCAACTCTGCTCAAAACCATGTCCTTCTTCCTCTTAGAAGTTTAAGATCCTCCAATTTAAGCTTCCTATCTTCTCCCCTATTTGCCTTAAAATCTTTCTCATACTTTCCTCCTGTCTAAGGCCATGAAGTGGCCCTCTTTTCAGATCTAATCCATTTATGTTCCGAATCCTTTCCCTTTGATTTCCTCCACAATTTTACCATATCAATTATCTCCTCTCTCTTTTAATCTTCCCTCTTCACTCATTCCTTTCCCTCTGTTTACAAAGAAGTTTATCTCCTTTACCCATGAAGTCCTCTTCTCTTTATTACCAGAATTCTCAAAAGAACAGCTGGCACTCATTTCTTTACTTTTTTAGGACATATTTATCAGCTCTCTGAAATCTGGTGAATACCGATGCTACCACAATGAAACTGTCCTCTCAAAGGCAAAACTTAAATACCTGACTAAATAATCCAGTGGTATTTGCTGATCCTTGATCCTTATGATGCATTTGACACTGCTGACTGTCATCCCCTCCTTTAATTCTATTTCCTTGGCTTTTGTGACAGACACTCCTGACTTTTTCTTTCTTTTCTTTTTTTAAAATTTGCCTTGTTTTCTGGTTCTTTTAGCTCCTCTTATCCATTAAATGCATTATCCTCTAAGGTACTACTGTCTTTCTGTTTCTCTATTTAAATGTCTTAGTGATCTCATCCATACCTACAGTTTCTACTCATCACTACTTTAGGAATGACTGCACAGAATTCTCTACCTCTAGTCTTGATAACGTTCTTAGCGACAAATCTGCACTGGCAACTTTGACTCTTTGTTATTTTCCTCTATCTGGGTATCCTCAAAGTCATTATATCCAAAACCTAACTTATCATTTCTTCCCTAAAACCTCATTCTCCTACTGATTTTCAAGCTTCTAATAATACTATTCTCTTCTCTTCTAGTTGCATTTTATGATCATCATTCTAGTTCAGACTGTCATTATTTCTTACTTGGATTATACAGTAACTTCTTAACTGGTTTCTTTGCTTTTGTTCTCTCCTTACTCCAATCCATTTTACTTAATTTTGCTAGATTAACCTTACTATAAAGTACAGCTCCTATTACCATCACTCCTGGAAAACAAAAATAGAAACATTACCCCAGTGACTCCCTATTGCTTAAAGAACTTCCCCTCCCAAATCCCAAATCAGGGTGGTCACAGATTAAATGCTTACCTTCTACAACCCCTTCTCCCCTCATCCCAACTTTAAATAAGATAAAGAAAATATAAAAAACATGGGAAGCAAAACACAAAAGCAACTAAAATGTATTATTGCTCACTGAGTACTCTGGTCTTCAATTATTTTTTTGAACATTTCTGAAATGTGATTCACGTGCTGGCACCAAAGTCCATGTGGTAAA
The DNA here is from genome assembly GCA_023553655.1 of Myrmecobius fasciatus. Taxonomy (NCBI): domain Eukaryota; kingdom Metazoa; phylum Chordata; class Mammalia; order Dasyuromorphia; family Myrmecobiidae; genus Myrmecobius; species Myrmecobius fasciatus. The sequence goes on from JAJPUD010012103.1 coordinate 49,971, forward strand.
TCTGGGGTGGGGGAAAGGAGAATCAAAGAGAATTAAAATATATTAGAGACAGAACTATTAGTTAAGATTTGGAGATTTTGTGTGGCAAGCTTTGTACCATTTTTCAGTTGTAGAACCCACATCTATTCCACACATTTTTTCCTAAGTCCTATCTATTATGTGTCCTTGTTAGCCCCTGGAACAAAGTTTCATCTGTATTACATAAGGGTAGAGTTCAAAGGATTCTTCATATCAGGCACAGTGTGGGCAGAAATCGTATAAGCTTCCTGGAATTCAGAGTTACTATGTCCCTGTTTTCCCAGTTCTGTGCCTCCTCTAATTATAAAAGACCAATTATATCAAAATATGTGGCAACTTACTGAAACATTCAATTGGAGATTAGGAACAAACTAACCAACTAACTCTTTTACTCAACCTATGGGTAGGCTGATATAAAAATAGCCTTCTTTTCAGATTAACATTTATTGTTAACATGACTGTGCTATGATTTTGAACATGTCCAAACACAATTTAAAACTATATATAAAGAAAGTACTGCATTTTCAGAGTCAAAAACCAATATCCCCGGGGCAGCTAGGTGGCGTAGTGGATAGAGCACCAGCCCTGAAGTCAGGAGGACCTGAGTTCAAATCTGATCTCAGACACTTAACATTCCCTAGCTGTGTGACCCTGGGCAAGTCACTTAACCTCAATTGCCTCAGCAAAAATGCAAAAAAAAAAAAAAAAAAAACCCAATATCCCCAAATTTATATAAAGTATGTAAAATAAAACATCATTATTTCTTAATCATTAATATGTCACAGAAACTACAGGCACAATATAGACAAAAACCCAAACTGGCAATATGAAACCTTAAGAAATTAAGAGGGCTGGACTTTTATTTAGATAACTTTTTTTGGAAACAATTTTTTCCTCACTGTTTTCTGCTGAGATTAACAAATTACTATTAGTACCTGATATCGGTGCTTAGATTAGAGCTTTCCACTCACGACGTCTTTTTGACTTA
>JAJPUD010012104.1:0-50972 GCA_023553655.1 Myrmecobius fasciatus
TGTGATTTGGGGGAACTGAGGGTGGTGGATAACTGCCTGTGAACTCTGACTGTGTATTACTGTATAATCCCCTATTACTGTGTGTTACTGTATAATTCTGATTGGGTTTTCTATTGCTGTCTTTTGGATTTAGGGATGGAAAATGTGGGGTTAAGACTATAATGTATAGCTTGTATCTGCATTGTCAAACTGATCACAATGTGTTCCTCAGGATATGTAATTGTTTAAGGGATCTTCAGTTCCGGAATGGAAAACCCCCTAGTCTGTTCTGTGGGATGAACTTGACAACTAGAGCCCTATTTACTCCTCCATGGATGATTCCTTTGGTGGAAAAAACAAAAAGGGGGGAGGAATGAGAAATAATAACCAGGAAAGCTAGATGTTTTCCCAAAAATACTTGAAATGGGAACCACTAGTGTCCCTTAGTTTCCTATTCATTTGGCCTTAGGTTCATCTGCCCCATCCCCAACCCACCAGTTTGAATGGAAGCCCCTACAGCAGTCCATTTTTGTTTTTTCTGCCTGCTTGGTTTATTATTTAAACCCCAACTAGACTGTGATGGCTAGTTCTGCTTTAACTTTGAACCCCCTTATTCTGTTGTAATTGCCCTGGCAGACTCAGTTTCTGGGACCATTTTCTGATTCCTGGCAGTCTCTCTGATCCACCTCTCCAGTCCTGTAACGCCAGTCACTTAGCATTTCAGCATCCTATGTTGCAGTTTGCTTATTATGCCTCTGGGTTCGTGGGTGCCTGCCTCGATGGTCTGACACAGTGTGCACACTGACACTCTGATCTGTAGCAGTGTCCCCCAGCCTGTCTGTTGTTCTGGGCAGGGACAGGTGTAGCAACTTTGGGCCTCACCCTTCCCCCATGGAGTCTCTGACGGTCTGTGCACCTAGAGGGGCTAACACAAGCTGCCTTGAGCACTGCTGCTCCCTTGGCAAGCAGAGAGTTAAGTGCACAAACCACTGCAGACCTAACTTTGAACTGCCCATCTCAGACTGAGTTGCCTGGCTGAGATGGAACTCCAGAACTGCAGAGGACCTGACAGGCTTGCAACAGGGAGCACTATAGAAGGCTGTTAAACAGCTCTGGGGCTATCAGGGAGAGACTTGCCATCGCCATAGGTCCCTGCACCTTTTCTACTTTTATTATCTGCTCCTGGTAAAGTCAGTTACAATTGTGGTGCTGAGACTTTCCAGGTATCTGAGGGCAGATGATTCAATGATTTGAATATTCAGAAAAGAGAGTGTGGAATGTTGTGCCACAGTTTCCCTGTCTCAGTTTCCTTCAGTTGCTGTTTCAGTCTTCCTTAATTGTTCTGCCCAAAAATAGCAATCCCCACTTTCTGACCTTCAGAAATAATTGGACTCACATTCCAAAGGAGTTACTAACTTAAAATTTTTATATTGTAAATTTTCTTCATTGAAAAGTTTGGGAGAGAGGTAGCTAGATGTATAGTGGATACAGCACCAGTCTTGAAGTTAGGAGGTTCTCAGTTCAAATCTAGTCTCAGAAACTAACTATGTGGCCCTGGACAAGTCACTTAACACCAAATGCTTGGGGTAACTTTGTAGTTAGTTGAAAAAAACAGCAAAAAGATGTTTTTCTACCCTAATAGTGAGCTTCTTCAAACTTTACTGAATGAAGTTCAAGTTTTTAAAAAATCTCAGAACAATACATATTTCTCAAAAGCTCCAAGTTTGGGACACACTAGTCTTTTAAAAAGGATTTCAGGTAGACAATAGTCTGTATTCAGATATCTTTTAACAAATTTCACAGGCACGTTTTAGAAAACAAATGAGGTAAAATTTGGCACATGTTTTCCTGATCCCTAGGAGGGATTGAAAGTACTTCTTTTTACTCAAATTTTCCTAGAGTATTCGGTCAGGATTTCTTCTTTGATTTCATGGCTCTCTTCAACAATGAAATGTTTCAAACCAATTCCAAATGTTCAGCGAAGAAAGCCATATGTACCCAGAGAGAGGGATATGAATGTAGACTACAACATAACATTTTCATGCTCTCTATTGATGTTTGCTTGCATTGTGTTTCCTTTCTCAGATTTTTTTTTCTTGTAGATACGATTTTTCTTGCACAACAAGATAAGTATGTTAATATGTATACATGTTTTCGATTTGTCAAGTATTTAAATATAATTAACATGTAGTGGATTTCCCGCCATCTAGGGGAGGGGTGGGGATTAGGGGGGAAAAATTTGTAACAGAAAGCTTTGTAAGATTCAATGTTGAAGAATTACCCATACATATGTTTTGCAAATAAAAAACTTTAATAAAGAAAAAAAAATCCCAATCCTTCTTTACCTTCAAAAGGATGCTAATTATAAAAGAAGGGACTGTACAATTTTTTATCTTTGTATCTCCGGCATTTAGCATTAGACACTTAGTACTTGCTGAATTTCTGTTGAAAAGGATGACTGTAAGTAAATTCAAGCTATTATGTTGGCTATATCCCACTAACACTGATATTTCTTCTTTAATCAACTATTTTTTATATGTCTTTTTAAAAAATAGTCTAAGGAAAATGATTGCTGACATACTCTTAGAAACATCTTAAAGATGACAGTAAATTAAATTTGGCTTGTTCCAAATGTAACATATTTTACATATTTAAAAACAATTAGGCTTAATGATTTTGTAATTCACTATAATTCATTCTTATGACAGATTTTATACTGTCAGCTTTTATTGCTCAGTGATTTTGTATCAAGCACTCTTTAAGAAAAAAAAATATCAAATTTACTTTATTCTTTCAATTTGCAATATAATCTGAGATTCACTTCCTTGTGACATCCCAGAGGAAATTAAGGATAAGTCACTGTGATGAAGGATTTTCTGATACCATCAAAAGAAAAGAAACTACCAGTTAACAAAGATATGTGCTATTTACCATAACAAAGGGATGGGTTTTATAAAGATCCAAGTCAAACCTTAAAGCAGCAAATCAAGCTCTCACTCTTTTAATTTAATACTAGACAATAAAAAATAAAATTCAAGATTTCTATCTTGTTTCCTCAGGTATTTTTATTTTTTTTGCTGAGACAATTGGGGTTAAGTGACTTGCCCAGGATCACACAGCTAGTGAATGTTAAATGTCTGAGGTCACATTTGAACTTAGATCCTCCTGACTTCAGGGTCAGTGCTCTACCCACTATGCTATCTAGATGCCCCAGGTATCATATATATATATATATATATTTTTTTTTTTTTCCAATTGGAGGTTAAGAACTAAATGAAGGAATAATTTAAATTGAGAAACTTTTATGTGGTCTTTCAAGAAGGCCTGTGGCTCTGTAATTCATATTCCTTTCCATTAATCTTCCACATTTCATATACCTACTTCCCCAAAAAATATTCAGACAAGTTTTTTAGAGCTGTACAAAAAGTGTATCAGGAAGGTGGAGCAGAAAGAATAAAAAGAAAAGAAACAAGGCCAAGTAATATGAAAACAAGAAGAAATGGGGCATTATTTTTTGCTTCAATTTAATCATTTATCTGATTTGCCTCGTGCCTGTGATAATTACACTGTCATATAAAAATAATTCTTCTTTTGGATCATTGTCAAATGACTTATTACAGCTTTTTGTTATTGTTTTCTCTGATGTAGTTGTCCAGTAATATGACTGATATATTTTATGTCCTCAGTATCTACACATATTGTATCAGATTAATATTGCTGATCAATAATTTAAAATAGCAATAATTAATATATTAGGTTAAATAGCTTTATTTCAGGATCATGCTATATTTGATAAGTAGTAGTTGGAGGACCATAGATATGTGACAAAGTGACTTAAAAATCCACTTAAAATGGTCACAAAAAGTCATTTAAAAGTCACTTAGTCAAAACTCTTAATTTTTTTTCTTTTTTTAAAATTATTAATACTTTTTATTTGCAAAACATATGTATGGGTAATTCCTAAACATTAACCCTTACAAAGCTTTCTGTTACAAATTTTTCCCCCCTACTCCCCACCCCTCCCCTAGATAGCAGGATATCCACTACATGATAATTATGTTAGAATACTTAAATCGAATATATGTATAGTTATTGCCACACATCATTTTTTTGTTCAGGAGAAATCGTATCTATAAGAGAGAATAATCCGATAAAGGAAATACAATGCAAGCAAACATCAATAGAGAACATGAAAATGTTATGTTGTGGTCCATATTTCACATCCCTCTCTCTGGGTGTATATGGCCTTCTTCACTGAACAATTGGAAGTGGTTTGAAACATTTCATTTTTGAAGAGAGTCATGTCCATTAGAACTGATCCTCATATAGTACTGTTGTTGCCGTGTACAACGATCTCTTGGTTCTGCTCATCTCACTCAGCATCAGTTCATGGAAGTCTCTCCAGGCCTATCTGAAATCATCCTGTTGGTCGTTTCTTACAGAGCAATAATATTCCATAACATTCATATACCATAATTTATTCAGCCACTCTCCCATGGGCATCTACTCAGTTTCCAGTTTCTAGCCACTACAAAAAGAGCTGCCACAAACATTCTAAAACTCTTAATTTTTCAGATGAAGAAGACAAGGCAGATAGTTTGAGTGACTTGTGCAGTGCTACATAACTAATAAGTATCTGAGGCAAGATTTAAAATTTCCTGATTCTCATCCAATGCTCTCTGTACCCTTCCAAGTCCTTTATTCCCTCAACACCAGCATATGTATATTTTCTAAGAAAACAAATTGTATCAAATAACAAGGGTTAAAAAGGACTCAATTTCTGCACTACTGTCAGATACCATTTCCACGAAAATGAAAACCTGATAATTATAGTAAAGCTTATAATGTTCTTGTTTCAAATAATCTTCATATGGTACAATATCTAGGACCTTCACCATCTTGGTTGCCTTCCTTTGGATGATTTTTTACTAACTGAGATGAGGACTTCAGAACTCAACACAATAGTTTATTGTAGTATGGCTGAGGTGAATAATAAAGGACAATTATATTTCAAGTCTTAAGACCCCAAGCCTCCCCAATGCTATCCAAGATCATAGAGAGAAAACAGGCAAAATCTGGAACCAGCGTTCAACTGTTAGAATTGCTAAAATCCCCAGATCTTTTTCAGGGAGAAAAAAAAATTATCTAATCATATGCACCAAATCTTGTGCATGTTACTTTTAAGTCTAAAAACAAGTCTAAGATTTTTTATCTCTATTAAAATTCATTTTATTAGATTTTAATCCAGTGTTCTGAAATCTCAAGACCTAATACATCAGGTCTCTCCCCTACTTTTGTGTCTTTTGCAAAATGGGTAAGAATAACATCTATGTATTTATCTCAATCACTGAAAAAAAAAATGTTAACTACCATAGAGGGACAAAGACAGATGCCTGAAGAATTCTACTACATTTCAGGACAACAGTTCTAACGGTTACTCTTTGCATATTACTATTAAAGTTGTTCTGAATTTATTTAACTATCCCAATATATAGCCCATAAATAGTGCTGACTACAGAATTAGAGGAGCTGGGCACAAATTCTAGTTTTGTCACCTCTATGATTTTAGGCAAAACTTTTTATCTGGCCCTTTATTTACAAAATAAAGGGGTTAGATGAGATTATTGTAAAACCCAATCCTAAACTAAAAGATTATAACCCTTTATCTCTAGAATATAACTCTGACCTATTAGTCTAGTAATTGTTTAAAAAAATTAGATTAGTTTGGCATGACTAATTTCTTTAAAGTTCATGAATTCAATATACATTCATAAGTCATCTATATACAAAATGTTATTCTATATTTTAGAAAATACAAAATAAACACAATGCAGATATATAAAAGTATTTTGTAATTGTAATGCTATATAAAAGTAGTCTCTTTGAAGCTGTTTCCTGGGAACAATCCTAGGAAGTGAGTATTATTTTTATCAGTTCATTTCACAGATGAGGAAACAGGCACATTAGACAAATGATTTAGGCAACATCCTCAGGGTTACACAGTTAGGAAGTGTCTGAGGCAGGCGCCAAACTCAGGTCTTTCTGACTTCAGGCCCAGCCTTCAATCCACTGTGCTGCCTTACATGGAATATTATGAGGAACTGCTTTGTAAAAGTGAAACACCATGTAATTACAAGAATACTTTTATTACTTTTCCTATTTGGAATATGAGAAATTAATGGACAAAATTTCCTACTTGGACTTTGGTATATTCCTCCTGTTCCTGTTACTTGACCCCCAAACAAATTAAAGGCTTTAAGTGAAGTATTCATCTGACTCACCTGCAAGTAAAGAGTTTTGTACCAAAACCCAAAAGGCATGATTTTAGTCACACAAACAGTACATATAAAAATATAAATACTGAGTGAATTGAACAAATTCATATTGATTAAAAGTGAATAAACAATTAATCTTCAGAAGCAACCAGAAAAGCCTCAAATTGAACAGCAAAATAGAGAAGGGCAGAAATCAACTGAAGGAACCCATGATGTGTCAGAATTTGTTGCCAAGGAATTTTGCTAGTTATATTTTTTCATATCCCTATTTACTTCTATCTTCCTGAAAATACCTTTCTGTTGAAAGTTTGGACATTTTCATATATGAAGGGCTTTCATGGGGAATTTAAAGATTAATTTTGTATGAACCAACAGGGCAGAACTAGGTCCAAGAGATGGAAGGGATAAGGAGCCAGATTTTGGCTCATAAAGAAGGCACTTTTAACAATTAAAACTACTCAACCATATTATGATCTACCTTTTAAAGTGTTTCCTAAAGGGTTGAATTAACAGGTTTCTATTATCTTATCAGGAATGTTGCAAGGAGTACTCTTGCACTGGGAAGATTATTAGATAACCTCTATGATCATATCAACTTTAAGATTTAATATAAAATTATCCTTGTCCTTTTCCCTGTCATCTCAAAAATCTATGAATGGATTGTTTATAAATAACAAAAAGAAATAAAAAATAATTTTTAACATATCTTAAGATATTTAGGTCACACTGAAAACCAATACATATTTTATTAAAGATTTAAGACCTTTTACAACTTTTCAAACTTAATACCAAGTACATTACAATTTTGCTTGAGGGTTTCCTTTCTTAAATACTTAAGCTACCATAAAATCCATGAATTAAATGTTATACTTAGAAAACACTATAAAATTTTATGCTGTTGACATCAATTTTCTCTTTACTTACATATCTCAAAAATTTGTCATAAATTAATCTAACTTTTTACTGGTCAAAATCAATACATTGTGATGAGGTTACTGAAAATAAAAGATTGGATTAATTGTGGATACTGACTGCTACTATTATTTCTGAAAAATACATCAAGCTCAAAACTGATTATTCTACAAAGTGATAATGCTTAGCTACCTCTATACTTTCTTATGTAAGTTAGTCACTGATTTAAGTATACAATTTTTTATTATTTTTATTAATGTTCCCTAATGCTTTTCTGGGGGAGGACATTTTACTAACCATCATCAGAATAAACATCAAAAATGGCTGGAATGTTAATATTAATTCTGTCATTTATTAACAACTCCAGTTTAAAAAATCTGGATAAAGAATAAAATTATCAACAAAACTAAGTTCTCTGGTGAATGTAACTTCTATCATAGTCAAATATCACAATGTTCCTATCATTTGTTTCAAGTTATAAAGGTGGATTTAAATTTTAACTTTTGAAGGTGTTCCATTAAAACTAACCTGGCTATTTCTTCTCGGTGAGCAGTCCAATCACGAATGTAGTCTTCCTGCTCTTTTATTCGATGCTTGAATGAAGAGCTAGTGTGCGTGGCTGCACCAGTGCTCGGCATTCGAGGAGTTTTCAGGGCTGGAGAAGTACGCAGACGGGTATGTTTAGGGGAATTACGGTTTGATCCAAATTCATCTTCTGAGGTGGAAGCATAATCAGTAGGAAAGCGCCTCCATCTTGAATTTACTAAATTTGTTTAATCATTAAAAAAGAATTATTATGTTATCATTTAAAAAAAATTAGTCATGATACAAAAAAACACCATGACAGAAAACACAACATAATTATTCAGTAATAATTATCCACATACCTCACAATAACCTTTTGTCTACTAGCCCTTAATGATAAAGATATTGCATTTCTGTGAGTGAAAAATAATCAACAATTAAAAGATAAGGTTTTTGGAGAGTAGTGAATAGACATTCAAATGGAAAATTCCACTGATAATGAATAAGCAAGCTGCAGCGGTAAAAAAAAATTATTTAGTTAGGCTATATGATTTGATTACAAGATATATTTTCTCATTTGAATTAAAATATGGATATAAAAAAAATGATGACAAAAAAGAGATGGGGAAAAGATTTCCACATGCTACAAGGACTTCCAACATGGAGATGGCAATAAAAACCCTCTTTTCCCAGCACACAAATGTGCATAATTCCAGCAGTAGAAATTATGCAATTATAACAGAAAAACATTACCTCCATCACTCAACATCCTGTAATGCTAAGGTTGGAATAAATCTTTTAACAGGGTAAATAATACACAATTTATGGTAAAAAGATTTTTGGTTCAAACTTGCTCTTCTGGTACTACAATAATGTTGAAAATAGATAATGGCATAAAATCTACAAAGAATAGGACTCAGGTACAGGGTATTTATACAACCACTTAAGACACAAAATACTGTGAATGGGTCAGAGTAAAAGAAAATGGTAATCTTTTTAGTTTTAAGGTTAGTGACACATTTGGAAAAATAGAATTGCTGAAGCACCTGAAAAACCAGTATCCCAATTAATACAAAGACATATTACTCTGTTAATATGAGAATCAAACTTAGTAATTTATGAAGAGATGAAGAACAGAGAAGAAGACTACTAATATTTATTCTCAGATTATGGAACTACTATATGAGGAACCTAAAACAGAGGGGCTTAAATTAAATGATCTCTAAGGTATTTTCCAATTTTAAGTCCTATAATCTTATGGTTTTTCATAGTGGTAAAGGTTGGTAGCATATATCTACCTGAAATAAATTCTGACTGTCCTATTACTAGTTGAGCCCTGTGTTTTAGTTGTTGCTTGTAGGTCTATTAGTCCTAATTTTGGAATTCTTCTAGTCCTTCTTCTCCAAAGTTAACTATTTTCTTTTCTTTTTTTGGGGGGGGGAGGTTTAAGGGTGGGTTGGAAGCTGTATGTGAGGCTGATATGTTGTTTTCAGCTCTTATTCTTATCTAAATTCTCTGAAGAAATGTAAACCCAAATTCAGTGATATGCCACAAAGTACACCCATTTCAGCTGATTTATTGCTTCTTTTCTCCAAACTACTTAAGTTCAAAATCTGCTCACTTTTCACCTGGACAATAACAACCATCTCATATTAGATGTTTCTCTTGATTACTCCCTCTCAATTCATCCATTACAGTGCTTCCCAATTTCAGGACACGCGCTAATTATGTCACTTCTCTATTAAAAAACATTCAGTAGTTTTGTACTATCAAATAAAGTCAAATTACTTCAGTAGTTTTGTACTGTCAGATTACTAATTCTGGCATTCAAAGACTCCACCTTAACAAATTTCTCTAAAACCATTCCTCTTTGTGCATGTTCCAGCCAAAGTAAGATTCCTTTCATTGTTACTTGCTTTTTTCATCTTTGTGCACACTTTCCTCCATACGTATAAGGAAGAGACACACCCATCTGTTGAAGTTCCTTCCTTCTTTAAAGGCTCAACTCAAGTATCATTTTTTTTCAACTCAGATTTCTTTGATTCCTCTAGGTTAATATTTTCTTAATATGAGATCCCATGTACCCTAAAGGCATCTGTGGCTAGATCTCCAGGGATTATAAACTCGGGAAGGGGGAAAAAAAAAAGAAAAAAGAAACAGGATTATTTCTATATAATTGGTTTCCTTCACTATCATAAGCATTTTATTTTATGAATTTAAAACATTTTGAAAAGCCCATAGGTTGGGGACAGCTAGGTGGTGCAGTCTTCCTTTAGTCAGGAGGACCTGAGTTCAAATTTGGTCTCAGACACTTAACACTTTGAAACTTAACATTTCAAAAATGCCATCGTTAATAGAGTGGTGGCCTAGGAGTCAGGAAGACCTTGATTCAAATCCTACTTTAGTCACTAGCTGTATAACTCCAGGAAAGTCATTTAGACTTTATCATTAGACTTGCCAACTCCCTATGATTTCTCCACTAAGCCACAGATCTTTTATAGTTTGCAAATTTGTGGAGAAGCTTCTACGTTCATAAGTTTAGACCTGGAAGGTCAACTAAAAGAAAGTGAGACTTAGAATATTAAGTTCCTTGTTCAAAGTCACACCAGTCATATCAGTGGTCCATATCAGCATGGATACTATGAAACCTAATTTTTATTTTTAAGAATTAATAGAGGATATAGAAACCAAAAGAGAAAACCCAGTAATAAATTCATATTAAAAAGGGAAAAATAATTACTATATGAAATATAATAAATTAAGATAATCCTGAGAAACAGAAAGACTTTTAGAAAGCTTGCATTAAAAATGTGATTTAAGAAAAGAGATGAAAGAGATGCTATCAATTTTTTTTTTTTGCTTTTTGCTGCGGCAATTGGGGTTAAGTGACTTGCCCAGGGTCACACAGCTAGGAAGTGTCTGAGACCAGATTCGAACTCAGGTCCTCCTGACTTCAGGGCTGGTGCCATGCTATCAATTTTTAAAAACTGAAATGAGAAGATCAAATAATTAAAATAAATTTAAAATAAAAGGATAATTCTCAAATCACTAAATAAATAATATAGTACTACATGCCATTTATCATATATGAAAAAAGGACAAGTTGAATATACAATATCTTTTATATATTTAATGTTCTTACTCTCACCTGACACACATATTTGACTGGTTACAAAATTATGTATCTGCCCCTTCCATCTACATAGCCACCACCCTAGCTCTGCCTCTTATCACTTTTGGCTTAACTATTGCAATAGTTGTCCCACTTCAATCTATCTTTCATACGATAGCCAAAGTGATTTTTTTCAAGAGTGTATTTCACTACATCGTTCTCCAAACTTAAGTGGCTCCCTATCATATAACTTCCTCTATAAGGCAATCAAAATTCTTAAAACATGGCCCTAATCTGATTTATCAGTCCTATTACATGTTTTCCCCCTTCATGTACATTATGGCTTACTAATTACATAAGACTTTCTACTGCTCCTCATATAAAGGCACTCCCATTACCCATCTTTATACTTTGGCATAGCCTCTTTCCTTCCTATTACCTCACTGCTTCTAGAATGCACACCCACTTCATCTCCATCTTTTCAAATCCCTACTGTTTTTTTTCTAGTCTCAGATTCTCTAGGCTGTTTTTGCCTTCTGGCCCAAATCACCTAATGTCAATTTTGTGGGAATACTATATACCTCTTCATGTCCACAATGTATTCTTCAACAGAATGTGAACTTTTTGAAGGCAGGGATTGTTTTACCTTTAGCTTGTATCCTTAGGGCCTATATCTCAGCATTTTATACAAAGTAGATATTTAATAAATATTAATATTTACAGAAAATACTTGTTGATTCTAGTTACCTTTAAGGTTCAGTTCAAATGCCATAACCTCCTATATAAGGGCTTTCCTGATTCCCTTCACTGCTCCCTCAAAATTACCTTGTATTTATTTTATATATATATATTTTTGTGTATAAATGCTATCTCCCCCAATAGATATGTGCCTTGAAAACGGTGCTATTTCAATCTTGTCTTTGTACTCAGGATCTAGTATAATGCTTAGGACATAGCAGGAGCTTAATACATATTTGTGACTAACCTCAACCACCTCTTTACTCCTCAGTAGAATTAATTCACTGGGACTCTGCCCTGAAGGTGAATTATTCCACTTGGCTGGCAAATGAATAAGAAAACAGCTCATCCCACTCTCTTATCCCAGATCCTCTATCTCATATCAAAGTCAGGCATCCATTCAATTGGGACATTCTTCAAACTGCATTTTTCTGCTTTAACCCACCTTCCATGTTATAAGCCTTTTGCTTAGTTCTGGTTATAAATGACTCAGTATTTCTACTGTTACTACAAAGAATATATTGTCAATTCTACAGCTTCATAGTTTCACTCATAATATCTGACTTCCTAAACTAAAATTGCCTTTTTTGGATAATACTTCTTAATCATGGGACAAAATTTCCTCATATGTTTGTATGCCCCTCTTACAAGACAAGTTTCTTGAGGAAAAAAAAAACTTGTCTTATATTTACATCTATATCCCTAGGGCCTGGCACAATGAATTTAATAAATGCTTGTTAATAAACTGATTTTTTTTGGGGGGGGAAGGGAAGAGTATTAGGATATATTTTAAAATTTAATTGTCAGTAGCCAGGACATTTGAGAATATATTAACTTTCACAACTTTCCCCTTTTGACAGATTTTTTTTTTTGCTATTAAAATGAAGAAAGGACTATGAATTTTACTCTAATAGAGTAAAATTCCAAGCACTAAAGCTACAACAGTAACTTTTTCCTTAGGAAGACTGATCTTGGTCAGTAGCAGTTACAATATTTTCCAGAGTAGGGACTATCAGCAAATAGTTTTTAATTTAAAAAAACTACAGTTGTTTAAGGGCTCTTATTTTTAAAATATCTGAAGATTAGGATTAATGTTAGTAACTAAAGGAAGAAAAATCGAGGATTGAAAAAAAGAATATGAAAAGTATAACTCATGATTAAATATCTCTGATATGGCCCAAAAAATCCAATCCAAAAACAAAAATCACTGATTCAGAGCAAGTTAGGAAAAATTAAGAGTACTGGTTTATCAAAAATTGCAGTTAATTAACAGTTATACTAAAGACAGCTAGGTGACAAGGTGGATAGAGTGCCTGACCTAGAGTTAGGAGGATTCTATCTTCCTAAATTCAAATCCTGCTCTAGACATTAGTTGTGTGACTCTGGGTACCTCTGCCTCTGCCTTAATCCACTGGAAAAGGAAATGGCAAACCACTCCAACATCTTTACCAAGAAATACTGGAATAGGTTTATGAAGAACTGGAAACAAAAGAAACAGCTCAACAACAAAAAGAGTTATACAGATCCAATGGAATGCATTAGTTGGTGAGCTCCTTGAGAACATGGATTGACTTTGGCCTTTTTTTTTTTTTTTGTATTTCCAGCTAAGCTTAGAAGAGTGTCTAGTATATAGTAGGGATTTAATAAATGTTAATGATTGTCTGATAGAATACTATACATGTATTACTATGGAGAGTAAATCTGAAATTGTCTCTATCATTTAAGCAAGAATCTTAATAGAAAGGACAAAATCCTGCCTGAGCATGGATTATATATTAGAAATATAATACAGAAAATAACAGAAAAGTTTGAAAATGAACAAAGAAATTAGGCAATTAAACAAAAGAGGGTGAACTAACAAACATTCAAACTTTTAATTCACCTTTACCTGCCATTTCCCAAGAATCTGTGAAATGTTTTGCTTTTTCTTTCTCTACTTTTGACTTACTAAAGGTGCAGTTTTGATCTGAGTTAAGTCTAACCTTTAAATACGTCTAGCTGATTCAGAGGAAATTTTCAACTAAAAAGTTTTAGAGATGGAGGACCACACAAAGATTATTTAGTTTAATTTCATTTTGCAGATGAGGAAATTGAGGTACTAAAAGGTTAAATATTCTACCTGAGGTCACACAACTGGCTAGTAGAATAGAGATAGGTATTTCTATCCTAGGTTCTCTAAGCTCATTTATAGAAAAACAGAATTAAAAGATTTGAAAGTGGCCTTAGAAATTATCTAATCTAATCTTACAGCACTTATAAGGAAAATGAGGGTCATAGAATCAAGCAAGGAATAGAGCCAAAAGTCTGCTGATGGTGAGTCTAGGGCTCTTTTCATTATGCCCAAAGTATTTCATGACTATTCAACTGTTGTTGTTTGTTTTTTTAAGAAATCTTTTCACATTTCAAAATGCACTCTAGTTTTAAAAATACTGATTATGTGTAACATACTAATAAGATGTCTACCTATGAAGTTTGGGGAATAAAGTTCATTTCCCTCCCATGAGGTTTATAGGGCTTATCTAAAACAATGTGAGAAAAGAACAACTTTTTACCTTTTGATAGACTTCTTTTAAAATCTTATTGACAATGTAGTTGAAATTCAGAGATATATTAGGATTTTTAAGATGGAATACTTGACTGAAGATACTGTTTTTTGTTCTCTGTTTAGTAAAATACTAGAAACTACAGACTTATTGCAAAATTTATTCTTTATTATAGGTATGTTATGTTTTTTCACCAGTGTAACAAATGTCATACTATTGCACTCAATATATAAACTTGGAATGAGCCATATCTAAAGACTATCAGCAAGAAATTGCTATATGATTATAGATATACACGCTTATTATCACAAAATACTTTTATTTGTTTGCTAGTTAACAATCCTTTGGACTCAACATAAATTTCTATCTACTGACTACACAAATATTTTTCAAAAAAAATGCCAGGTGCATTATACACTAATATAGTAATAAAAATACTCCACAATTGATCTAATAATTTTAGTGACAAAATATATATACTTCACACAATACATGTTGAGTTCTACATCAGCTTTTAAGTTGAAGGGCATAATCAAACAAATGTGTTTTTAGAAATCAATACATATTAAAATACCCCAAAATATTCTCTATAAGGTTTTAAATAATTATTTCCATAAAAACCTATTTTCCTATTGGTAAATCATTACAATTTTAGGAAAATCAAAACTTAATAATTCAATTCACCCATTTTATCAGTGTGCTTTTATATATAATGCCAGTAATCACTTTAAAAGTAATATGGGATTTGTCAAAAAACCATTTGCTAAGTTTTAAGGAAAAGAATAAGCTTTAACAATCTTGTAATAATAATTCATGAAAAAATGCCAAGGTAATTATTCACTATAATTCAAAATTCAAGGATCACTGAAGAGATTTTTAACAGCAAGTACTTATTAGATAATGAAAACAAATTGTATCAGAACAAAGAAACAATTAGAGGTCAGAATTTTTCTTTTTCCACCCACACTGGCAAATAGTAGTGAAATAATAATGATCCAAGTATTGATCATGAGATTTAAGCAATTAAATGAACATATGTAATTTTGTAGCAGTATCACACACCCCTGGGCACTCAGGTCTACTCATATCAGCCTATTCTGATTCATATTGATTTGAATAAAGCTTTGCTGTTCTTTTAAAAAATTCAAGAAACTTTGATTTTTCCTTAGTTACTCAAAGAAATAACTCAGAGATGGTTGTATTTGTGATAATAAGCGTGTATATCTACAATCATATATAGACATGCCACTGTTACCTTCAAGAAACAAGACAAGAAAACTAATTAGCATGTGCACCATCACTAGAAAGTTCATGACCAAATTTCTTCTCAATTATGCACAAAATCATTAACTTCCTTTTCTCAGTCAAAATGTTGCTTTAAGTTCAATTCTTTTATAATAATGGACAAACTCTTGATGCCAAGAGATATAAAAGTTGCAAAAGAAATAAATTATATTTATTTACAATATATTTAATGGTTTTGCAATGAAGAATTAATCGAGGATTTTTAGCAGCTGTCTTCTGAAAGACTACATATATAAAAGGTCTTAGGAAATTATCATCACATAATGGTACAGTAACAGTGTACAGCACTGGGAAGTCAAGGCACCGAAGATTGTGTTCTAGCTTTTGTCTTTAAGTTATATGATTTCAGGGAAGTCATCCTCTGTAGGTCTCAGTTTTCTCATCTTTATGATGAAAATTATTGAACTGAATGTTTTCTAAGTAACCTCCCGGTATAAAACTTATGATTATGACTATTATTATGTTGGGATATTAGACTTGAAATTAACTAATAGTCTGTAGGAGTCTCCTCTGAGAAATTCCTATATTTAACCAAAGAAATTCTTTAACTGAAAAACCACTTTAAAATTAATGAAATTGAGGCAGCTAGGTGGTGCAGTGGTTAGAGCACCAGCCCTGAAGTCAGGAGGACCTGAGTTCAAATCTGGTCTCAGACACTTCCTAGCTGTGTGACCCTGGGCAAGTCACTTAACCCCAATTGTCTCAGCAAAAGCAAAAAAAAAAAAAAAAAAATGAAATTTTGCAATATCCAATAATGTACAAAGATGTAAAAAATGAGCAATTTAATCATCAGAGATAAAGGACTGTAAGCAAGATATGAATAACATAGATATGACTAACTATACCTACTTTTGAATCTTAGCTTGTTTTCTAATTTTACAATTAGCTCATATTAGCAGTTAAATGCATTATAAATATTCACAATATTGAGTACTAGATACAATGATTTGAAAACATTCTCTTTGTTTTATCCCTTTGTTAGGGATGGATAGTGTTCTATTATAAGACAAACTAACTAGGAATACTGAAAGCAGGGCAGCAAAATTTGTCTCATTTGAGACATAGATGGGGTATGGTTGAAATGTAATGGTTCTTTTGGAGCCAAAGTAGCATAAATCAAAGAGGCAAAACCATTGGATATGACTCTACAAAAATATGTTTATGATCATGAGTCAAAATATTCAAAGCTTTAAAAATCCACAAAGTAGGCTCTAATTAATGCATAAGATATGAAGAAAAAAGAACATTAGATTAGTTGAAAAAATAAAGATGACGATGATGGCAATGGACTACCACCTCCTACTGGCATCACAGATCACTTATGAGATGACACCATTAACTTTATAACAGTTACAGAGAGTTTATGTGTAGAGAAATATGCAGAAGTGCAAAAATAACATTGTGTGATGCTTCTGGGCTTCTAAGTAATTTTGTAGCATTAGTGATAGCAGATATCCTCATTTCCTCTACCTCAATTTTCATAGACACAAAATGTTTTGCAATAGTGGCTAATTTTTCTGTCCCAGAAATAGTAGTATATGACATGTGACCAGAAAATAATATAGCTATGTTCAGGAGTCAGCCACAAAACAGCCACATTATCTTGCAGTCATATCTTTTTAATACTGTTTGTAGAACCAATTCTGGATATGAAGAAGACTAAGTAGTTTATCTGGAAGATTATGAAAATTTCATAAATTATGAAAGGAAGACACCACTTTCCTAGGGATAAAGTTAATTGTTTTTCAGAAGAATATAGGATCAAGAGGAAAAAAAAAGAAGATGTTTGTTATTCACATGTCAACTCTATCTCCAGACTACACCACAGCCCTGCTCTCTGCACCCCCTTCACTCTTCTTTTTGTTACCTAGCATCTAAGTGTTTAATAAATCATCCATCTCTTTCTCTGACTCTTTCATTCAGGGATGACAGGGAAGTATGATACAGGTAAATTGTTTAGTTATATAGTTAAGTTTTTACTTGTCACAGCCATGAGAATATAGTCATCAAAATAATAATAAAATAAACAAATGAGAGTTTTGTTTTATGATTTATGAAAAAAATAGATCTAAATGTATTTTGAAACAGAATGACTCATTCATTTCTACAAAATGCATATTATTCATTTTAGATGAATAATAAATCAGCATTATGGATTAACAAGCTATGTGAATATTCTAAAGGCAAAATCATTTTTTAATAATATAGTTACCAACACATAACTTATATAAATTATTTATAATTTAATTTGGGATGTGTCAATGTAAATCCAAATCTCTTATCAATTACACTTTTTATGCAAATATGAATCCAAAAGTTATTCAACTATCAATAACTGTTTTACATCTAGATACTTAAAAAAAAAGCCTCAATTTCCTCATTTGTATAATGAGGACAATGTATTAGATTGCAGTTTACTGAGATGAACAAAGCAATAGAAGATTAAAAAAAATTCTGTTCCAACTGAACTTATATATAAAACACTTTGAAAAAGCAACATGTAATTTCTTTTATGGGGAAGGAACACATGGAAAAAATATTATATACTATAAAAAGAATGGATGAAATTTACCTGAAGGAGAGCTATGTGTTGAAGTCATACTCCTGATTTTGGAGTCAGAGAGTCGAGAGATACTATTAGCTCTAATTCTGGGAGAAAATTTATCAGATGGGTTTAATCTTGCACCACTTCTAACAATGGATTCTTGAGTACGTGAAGAGGCACTACTTCTAGATATAGTTGCTTCAGAGTCACTTCGGGCTGATAACGAACCAAGTCTTGTTCTACGAGGCTGAGCCAATAAGTCAATTCTTGAGATATTTCGTCTTCCTGTTGGAGGTTTTGATGTGGAACTGGTTGTGGACACCTCAGAAGCAACAGATGCTTTGTCAGCATCAGCAAGTTCACTGTCTGAAGCTTCACCAAGTCGTGCTCTTCGCAAGAGAGAAGTCCTGGTAGGCCGTGGTCTTGGAAGAGTAGTTGATTTACTAGATGAGCCAGTTGCAACAGGAGAGGTCTTAGATTTACTTATTTTGGAGCCATCTAGTTTGGAATGTGTATGTTCATCTGTTGTGGTAAATGGAGCCCTTCCATGAGATTTATTAGAGTAAGTTTCCTGATCAGATGACATAATATCAGAAATAGCAGAATGAGGTACACTAGAAGTTTGATCATCATCTGTTAAATCAACTGAAGGCTGTCTTATTCTTCCACTTGACTGAACAAGTTTACGACCTTCTGCTCTTGATCCAACATCAGTGGAACGACTTTTTGTTTTCTTTTCAACTTTTTCTCTAGTACTTGAAGATGATGATTTTGCAACATCTTTGGAAGGAGAGCTTGTAGAGCATCTATCTTTATAAAGACTAGTCAAACTCCTTCGTTTTTGGGTTGTTTTTCTTTCTGTGTCTCCAGTAACCAAACTGATTGTACTAGCTGTGTCTACATCTGATTCAGGTGAAATAGAATTATCTCGATTATAACTTGGAGTATCTGGGCCTTCATCAGTTTTGTTCTCATCTCTCAATTTTGCTTCAAGAAAAGCCATTACTGCTTCTGTATCTTTTAAGATGAGAGTTGTATCCATACTAGAATCAGTATCTACTGAGTCACTTCTCTCTCGTATTCTGCTGCTTACAGATGTTAAAGCAAAAGAAGGGGGAGTAGATGCAGTTTGTTTGTTAATGTGAGGAATAAGTTCTATAGGTATGTTTGTGCTAGGTTTTTCAATAGTAAAGCTTCCCTGTCTCACTAAGGACTTTGCAGATTCCTTCTTGTCTCCTCCTGGCCCTTTGGAAGTTTGACTTTTTAGAATTTCTTCAGGCTTTCTTCTCTTGCCTTCACTTTGTACCACTCTCTCCCCTTTATTTGTAGGCTGACCCAGGGCTTTTTCTAGCACATGGGTCCCTTGTCTAACAGGTTCCTCCTTCCCCTTATCTCCTTGACCTGGAGCATGTTTTGAGGAAGCTAATTTTGTGGGTGTCCACTGTGTCTGCTCCTTTTGCTCCTGTTCCTGAATTTTGGCCAATGCTTGCTTTACCAAGGAGGCTTCTCTGTCAGTCTCACTTTTCTCTTTCCCAGGAACACAAGTGTTCAGATGAAACAGGGTTTTGGTGTCTCCAAGACTTTTCAGACTCTGACCATTCACAGTTCTGTTCATTTTCCCTAGAACTCTGTCAGCATCTTGCCGCTCTTTCGGGGATGTTTGTGTTGGGGCTTCCTTCTCCTGAAGTTCTGTGTCTTGTTTTTCACCTATCTCTGACCGCAAAGGTAAAACCTTTGCTCTGCTAGTTTCAATAGACTTATCTTCATTTGGAAGCTGAGGAAGGGTTCTTCTTTTTCTCTCCCCCTGGCTAGTCAAGGAAGTGGTTGATCCAGTGCTTCTCACAGAAATTCCAGACTCACTGATGTCAGTATCTACAGATTAAAAATAAAATTATGAACTTAATAACAGAAAACATCTCTGCAAGAAATTATATATAATGACAATATAGGCAAATTACTGGCAAATGTAGCAGAGAAAGGTTTTAAAGCACATAAGAAGATGCAGCTTTCTGCTATGGAAAGAATATATGGGACCCAAAACCTTGGATCTAGTACCAACATTGTCTTCTTCTAGGCTACGTGATCTTAGGCAAACAATATTTTCAACAAAAATTATGCAGACTTGGAATGTATAAATAGGTTTTAATGCACAAATTTATTTAAAAAAGCAAAATCCCAATGAGATAGAAACGTATGTATGTTGTGCATGCATGGGCATACATACACATATAGGCACATGTGTTAATGCACTTTTCTACTCTGTTTTAGTGAAGGCAAGTTTAGTATAATTTTGTTTTTGTATCTTTTCCCACAATAAAGCTTTTGTACAAACAAAATTTGCTTCAGAGGTTTCACTTACAGTTTACCATAGGGGAGCATGGGAAAAACTGACACTTAGCAAAGTATTCTGAATAAAATGAATCTGGATTCCACAAGATTTGGGGACTGACATGTTAATAAAGGGGGGGGGGATTAGACTAGAAAAAGGTCAAGATTTCAGAATTTAAATTACATAGGGAAACATTTCTCCTACTGCAGGAAATTTTTTTTTTACAATCCATAATGATGTCTCCTTAAGGCATTTATTATCTTTATTATGCTATCTGTAATCATAGAGTATCATGTATTATTATTGTGCAGGACTATGTGACACAGAAGATAAGAAGGCAAGTCTTTAAACTGTATATGGGCAAATGACCCAGATTTGAAGTCCACTTCTAAAACTTTGAAAAGAGAGACAGAGAGAGGGAGAAAGGGAAAGAGAGAATGTGGAGAATGGAAAGCACATTAAATGGGGCATTAAAAGATCCTGGTTGAAATCCCACCTCTACCATTTACTATCTGTATATAATTATCTTTATCATATACAAAATGAGAGAGATGTACTGATGGCCTTTGAGATGTCTTTTCACCTTTAAATCAATGATCTTAGGTTAAATTTTTATACATATATGTTATCTATCCATTGTGATAATCTCTGTGGTCAGGGGTATGTATTATTTATTTTTGTGTCCTCCATAGCAAGCACCTGGTGATTCTCTCAAGGTAGTGTATACCCTTATAAGCTGTGCGGCTCTGGGCAAATCACTTGACATTTGTCAGTTTCAGTTTTCTCCTCTGTAAAATGGAAATAATAATAATAATATCATCTACTTCTCAGAGTTGCGTTTTGAAAAGCTTAAAGTGTGATATATAGATAGGCTAGCTATTCTGTAAGCATTTAAATATTTGTTTAATAAATAAATATCATTTTAGTGAATTATCAGTTTAGTAAATTTCTTAGTATAATACAATAAGATATTAATGAAATCATCTTTCAAAAAATGATGAAATTTTATTTTTCTTAGTTAATATTTAACAATTTTGTAATTAATTCTTGGATTAATTAATTCAACTATTCTGCCATTCACTTCCTGAATTGTAAATTGGAAAATGTACCATGTTTCTCGATTCTTCAAATAAATTTGCAAAATCTACAAATGAGGAATTTGAAGCTCAATTTCAAATGATTTGCTTAAGATCATTGATCTAGCTAGTTCTGAAGTTGGGAATAGAATTCAAATTTCTGACTACCAATACTTCTTTTCTCTATGACACAGAGCCTTATTTTTCATTTCTTCTGAGAATAGAATAAGAAGAAATGAACTAGGATTCAGGGGATGTATATATGCGAGAACTTGACAGTAAAACTATTAAACAGCTGATTAGAGCAGTGAAGAGCTAACCCCTGAAAATGCCTTAAGTCTATGCCAGTGATAGTCCCTCTACACGGAACCATATACAAATGTGTAAATTTTTTGTTAAATCATTATGGCACAATGAGAAAAGAAGCAGTTCTGGAGTCAGCAAGGCTTGTATTAAAATCGCACCTTTGTGTGACTTTGGGCATGTCAATCAAACTGTCTCAGCTCAGGTTCCTCAGCTCTAAAATGAGGAGTTTGAGTTACAAGAGCCATGAGGTTCCCTGTAGCTTTTGACCTACAATCCTATCAATTGTATTTGAATATAAATTTAATAGAGTAACATAAGAAAATCACATAATGTTATATAAAAATAACCTCACATTAACTAATTTCATTTCTCCAAGAAATACTTTAGAATTGAACCTATTCACACCTTTGAATTATTTTTAGATTCCTTTGCCAAGGGGCAGCTAGGTGGAACAGTGGTTAGAGCACCAGCCCTGAAGTCAGGAAGACCTGAGTTCAAATCTGGTCTCAGACACTTAATATTCCCTAGCTGTGTGACCCTGGGCAAGTCACTTAACCCCAATTGCCTCAGCAAAAAAAAAAAAAAAGATTCCTTTGCCAATTAAGTAGCAATTTTTCTCAGTGATTGAAGAAAATTCTATTTCATCATTTAGAGATAGAATAATGTTTTACTAATATTTCCCTGATATTCAAAATGAATTGATAAATTTGGTGTCAGTATCATAGAATGTATTAACACAAATCTGTGATAAATAATCTAGATTTTTAACATTAAAAACTGTCATGAATGACAATAATTTAAAATACCATTTTCTATAGGTGCAGATGCAGACAACTCCACTGTCCTGTCTTCTTGGTCATGTCTTGTATGATTAGCAGCTAAACTAGCCCACTGTGAAACCCATCTCTTATTTCCAGATGAAGTGGTACCTTCCTATAAAAGGAAAACAAATATATGATTTTTATTAAAATAGGTTTTGTTATCTAAAATTCAATTGTATTCACATTATATACATCTACATACATTTCCATAACAGTAATCATCAAAAACTAACAGTGACCTTAGTATTTTTAATTCCTCTCCCAATTCCCTTGACTTTAGTATTTCCAAGATCTGTGGTTTCACTGGTAAGGGTAGTCCTTCCACCAATGCAGACGGCAACCCTTTAGTAAATAATCCTTATGAGTTGCTGTAAAGGGGATGTGGAGGGGAAGCCATTACTTGATGATCAGAAATGTGATTCTTTTAAAACAACTGGTTATATACTTAAAGCCTTTGGAATTTGATAGACCATGGTAGAACTTGTGTTCTGTTGGCACTGTCTTCTAACACAAGGTCACTCACCTTTACAACACAATGAGACCTGGAGTTAAGATTTAAGAGGAGGTTAAAAAAATAAAAACAAAAAACAAAAAACAAAATAAAATCCCCAGAAATGATGACCTGATTTAATATTGCTATCTGAATGTAAAGTTTGGGTCTTTGCCTTTGCTAATTCCCTTCTATTGCCAAATGACCTTATGTTTATTTTTAATATATTCTTAAATGTTTCTGTTGTTAGAAAATAAGCTCCTTCAGGGCAACAGCTCTTTTATTTTTGTCTCTTCTATCCCTACTACTTAACAAAGAAGGTGGTACACTACAGACATTAAATGATGATTGTTGTTTGATTGATGGGAGGAATTCTGTATACTCCAGGCCAGGTTAGTTTCAGGATACTACTGGATGTTTGGATCTTGTACATAAAAGGTATTTAATAAATGATTACTTAACAAGTAAAAGAATATAACAGTAACAAGAAATTTTCCATTACCAAGTTATTGTTTCCATCATCAAGTAAAACTCTTGAGAAATTTCAAGGGGTAGAGAAGGTGGCTACATTTGGGTGGGATAAATTCTTCATATCTGACCTTCAGGTAAATGTGCTACTGGAACACCTTGTTGCCCAATGAGATCTGAATTAAATGGAATTTAGTCCCTAAAATGGCCTATCATTCCAGAGGTTGCTGATGTACATTATTTGTTTAATGTCTGAATAATAACCTTAACTTGAATGAAAAATATTATGAACTTAATTTGAGAGCCTAGTAATCAATGCTACTTGAATATATGAATTAGAATGATTCCTGGACAATATCAAGTTATAATTAAGACCTTATTTTTAAAATTTTATAAATTACTTTATATCTGTTTGCTGCACACATTTTCTTAAATGGGTTTCTGTAAAACAAAAGATGATGGAATGTAAAAATATAAAGAAAAGGAATAAATGAAACTAAAATGATGAAAATCATTTTGAATTGAAAACAAAACATTAAAAGGAAAAAAGTTTATAAATCCTCCATTTTAAAAAAACATGAACCAAAATTTCTCTAAAATCACAATTTCTAGAGAAACAGTTTAAACTTTGCTTTTTAATAAGACATTATAGCCTTGAAAGCAGGTATATCATTTAAAGATGCCATTGAAAGTGAAGATATTGTCACTATTTTGTATTTAGAAGGTATAATGAGAACTGGATAAACTATCTATCTAGCATCCTTCAAAATGTGCAAATGTTCACTGAGCAATGCTTAAGATTCATTGGCTTGATCCATATAATCTGATTAAACAAAAACCTTGCTATTTCTTAAATCACAGTAATATTAGTAATAGTAGTAATAGTAAATCAATGTAATATTTTTTTACAGACGTCTTAGTACACAATCTTGAATACTGAAGCCAGTTAGTTCCATGGAGCAAGCATAAACATGCAGCTTGTTGTTCTATAAGGCTCACTCTGGTTCACAATTGCCAGATGGGAAACAATCAATTCACTCTCAAAAAGCAGCTATGAAGAAAAACAAAACAAAACAAAACAAAACAAAAAAACACAACATATGTGCAACCTACCCACAAACAAACAAGTTAAGAATAGGAAAAAAAATATGAAAATATAATGTCTTCTTACGGATACTTTCAAAGAATGACAGTTATGAGACAAGTGTTCTAAGACAAAGACATTAATATCAATTTTCAGTCACAGTAGATACTTTGTCTATAACAGGTATAAATTTACTATTCAATGTAAGTGCAGAGTCCTAGGTTTTCACATACAATTACAACATAAATACATCAACTGATCCATTTTTGTCTTTAATGACTTCTGAGAAACAGACAATCTACATATTTAGATAATTTTTTTTCCCACATTTAACATGTTAGAATGTATCTTATCATAGGACTGTATTAACACTTTTCCCCCCATGGCATCTTCTCTGACTTAAGCTTACAGAACACTAAAAATATCCTTGCTATATGGATCTCTTTGTGAGGGTGAGTGTGTGTGTGCACGTGCATATATGTACATGTGTGATATACCTCACTAGTAAGTACTTTCTGGTTGTTCCTTCCCATGGTCAAAGAATTTAATGAATGAGAGCTTGGGGGAAAAAAAAAACACTTAATAGATAATCAACACCTAGAATCATTGATTTAGAGCTGAAAAGGACCTAGAGGTTGTCAAGTTCAACTCCTTTGTTAACAGATTTCTGAAGAACTTTAGGTCCAGAAAGATTCAGGGATTTGCTCCAGGTCACAGATGTAGTGTCAGAGTTGGCAAATTCTATCACCTATGCTCCTAGCTATTAAAGCTATTAAAGATGAGTAAACAGGTTTAGAAAAGGCCAGTGACTTCCTGAGAGTCACAGAGTCAAATGAGAACTTGGATGCCCGATTCCCACATAAGGTCTCTTTGATCTATGCCACTTTTCTATTATGTGATTAAGTCTGATACTTCCAAGTACACAATCACTTCCCAGAAGGCAGAGTCTCAGTTTCTTATTTGTAAAAAAAAAAAAAAAATTCCCTTAATACCTAGTGTCATGCTGAGCATAAATAGTAAATGAAAAGAACGCTGCTGTGGAATGAAGTAGGTTCATATTTCACCTCTCATACTCACTTAGCTGTGTGACCTTGAGTAAGTCATAATATGTGTGATTTTTTTTTTCCTCTATAAAGTATGGATAAAAATATCTAAAAGTAGGGATAAAAAGATCATGGGAGGAATAAATGTATCACTATATATAAAGTTCTTTATAAACTTTAAAGAAATCTAAAAGCCCCAGTTATTAGTAACACTATTCGGTATTCAAAAATCTTTACTGGATTCATTTCATTTTAATTCATTTCAACTGAAAAAATATTGAACAGCAAAACTGCACAATCTAAAAGTACATACCAAAAATCTTGTAAAAACTAGATGTCTATATGTTGTTTTACAAAAAACTCCCTAATCACTAAAAATTAAAAAAAAAAAATTGGGGGGGAGGGGAGAAATACATGGTTTTACACAGAGAAAGAGTTAATCATCAGGAACAGAATTCTACCTCAGAATCAAGAAATCCAGATGGAATCAGTGTTTTTTTTTCTTCTGTTACTACTGCAGCAGAATTCAGAGCCCAATCTTTTATTAAATCTTTCTGGTTTTCATTGATAACAGGCCTATTATAATCCTGACCGTCATCTACTCCAAAGACCTGTGAAATGAAACCAATTATTATATAGATTAAAAAGGAATGCCTAAGCATGAGGTTACAGAATGGATGGCAATATTAACTGTATAGAAGGCCACTTTTTAAATAAACCAACCTAAAAGAGAAAAATAAAACCAACAAGCTCATTTTAGGAATAAGAATTATGTCTTTGAAATGAAATGCTGTCTATAAGTGCATGTCAGAAAATTCATTTGAAAAGATTAATTTGGTCAGGTACAAAAAGATATATCTAAGCATTAAAATTAAAGTCTCTTCAAAACATTTCCCAACATTTACAGAAAAATAAGACAATCTGACCAAAGAGACATTTATTCTTTCCTTTCCCTCTGATTTATGACACAGTTAAACAAGGTTATTACAAACATAAATACAAAATTCACTAAATCTCTCAAATTATAAAATTAAAACAATATGTAGTTTGTTAATATCTGAGAACTGTAACTGTCCTGAGTTAATTCTATCACCAACTCAATAATTTTAATCATCAAAACTATTTGAGTTTTCCCAACAGTCACTGCTTTCCACTTTGTTGTTATTAAAAGGGAGGAAATTTTGTCTAAAATCTATGATATTTAATTCACTGGTTGGAGAGTAAAGTACTGAAATACCATTACTATCAGGAACAGTATTTTATAGTATTTGATAGTAAATTGGTTGTCACAAAGATGAGCTTAGTAGGTTGTTAGGTAAAGAGAATGCTAGGGATATAATATATCTAGCATATTTAGATTTCAGAAGGGCATTTGATAATTTTCCCCAAGATATCCTTGTGGATGAGATGGGTAAATATAGTACACATAACCGAACAGTTAAGTTAGAAGTTGGAACTAATTGATCATCTAGATCAAAAGAGTATCTATAAACTTATGTCAACCTAAAAGGAAGTCTCTTGAGGAATGCTGTTGATTTCTTTGCTTGCCTATATTAAATGCAGAATTTATATCAACATGCTAGATGAAAGCTGCAGGCTTATCAAGTTTGCACATGACAAAAATATTAAGAGAATTTGCTGATACAGTGATGATAATTAGTACTCCTCCCTCCCACCCCATCCTCCAAAAAAACCAAACTCAAAACCAAAACCAAAAAACCTCAACAAAATAGAATGATAGATAGAAGCTAACAAGATGAAATGAGATTAGGGGAAAGTGCAACCTTACAAACAATTTTTAAAAAGCCAGTTGCCCAAGTATAGGATAGAGAAACTGTTTCATTAAAAGCAGCCTAATGGATAGATTCCAAGTTCAAAATGAATAGTATTATGACCAAAGTAGCTAATATGATTTTAATTTCTACTAACCTGAGTCTGGTATTCAAAAGAAAGAGAGTATATTACGCTCTGAATCATGATATTCTGTCTTAGCCAGGACAACACAGTGAGTTCCATATTTGAGAAAGGAAATTAACAGACTGAAGCTTCTTAAGGAAGCAACTAGTAAATAAGGGAAACAAAACCTTGCTTTTTAAAGATCAAATTGAACTACTAGAAATATTAATCTAGAAAAGAGATTAAAAGGTTTAGGAAAGCTGTCCACAAATCATTAAAAGGTTGTTATATAAAAGAGTAATTATGTTTTGTTTGGACAGAACTAAAACTAATGAGCAGAGGTTTAAAGCAAGACAGATTCTAACACAAAATAGACTAAACTGCCCTGACAATTGTCTAAAAATGGAACGGATTATCTCAAGGGAGGACACATCATTAAAGGTTTTCAAGCCCAAGTTGTATAACCAGAATTAGTTAAAGTTATCAGAAATAAATTCATGATTTGGATAAGTTGCCTAGATGTTATATGAAGTCTCTTCTACCTCTCTCTATGAATCTGATTATCTTTCAAAATTTTACAGCTAAGGAAAATAAGGATTAGTAAGACAAGTAATTTGTCCAGTGTCAGAAATATGAATTAATAGCAGAGAAAATAGAAGCCAGATTTCCAGAGTTCTACTTCGTCTACACCAAAATGCCTTTACTATGACTACTATATTTCTTACTCATCTCACCTAGGTTTGTTTTGTATACATCTCCTCCCTCCTTTCTGTAGCACCTTGAAGAAGAGTAAGAAAATTCTACCTTTCCATTTATTCTGCTTTTTTTTCTGATTTATTAAAATGATTGGTTCATTAAAGCAAAGGAGAACATATCATTTGAAACTGATAAAGTACAAGGAGTATAGAATACGGAACTATTTACCAAATCTCAGTATAATAGAAAGAGGAGACAATGAAGTTTTAAAGTAATGTATTTAAGTAGTATTTGGTACACTGGGTTATTAACAAAGCCATGAAATTTCTTATCCCATGGGTAAGATAAGGTTAAAGTACAAAGAGCTTCAAAACACCTTTAGATAATTTCACAGACAATAGATTTATAATGGATTCCTTAAGGAAACCATGCTTTATGTGTAGGCAATACTTTCTTCCCATATTTACCTTTTAATCAGGGCATTAAACTCTAGGCTGGACTGGATGACTGATGCCTTTGATGAAGCACAATGTTTCCCAAGTATAACAACAACAACAGCAGCTAGCATTTACAGAGTGCTTTAAATTTTGTGAAGCCATTATAAATATCTCATTTGATTCTCATAAAATCCCTAGAGAAAAAGTTGCTATTATCATCCCCACTTTATAGATGAGGAAACTAAGGCAGAAAGAGGCTAAGTGATTTTCTTAGGGTCATGCAGCTAGTGTCTAGAAAAGGCTTTTCTGACTCCAGATGTAGTCTGTCATATTCACAATGCCACCTACTGTCTTTGTTAATTACAGCTTAAAATGGTGCAAAAATTAAAATATAAAATGTAAGTGCAAACATAAAATGTAACTTTAATTACATTGTAAGATTTTTTGAGTTTACATTGACAACTTCCTGAGAGCTTACAAATGAGGAAAAAAATATTTTTTGCTCATATTTTAATCCTCCACAGTATTTTTAGCCAAGTTCTTGAACAAATATGCTCACTATGTATTCACAAATATGTGCAGTACTGATCAATGAATAATACATAATGAAGGAAATTAAAAATATATTTAGTGAAGCTTCTGAAATTATATGCAAAAAAGAAGCAAAGGTTGATTTGGAGATAACCAAAAGACACTGTATGTTCCATTGCTATTCTACAATGTCAAGAGAAATCTAGGAAAGCTGCAAATGTATTGAGTAGTCAATACTCCCTTGCTATACCACATACCTTTTTCTTCCCCAATGGTAAATTCATGGTAGGGATGGACAAGAATGCAAAGAATGAAAAGGTAGGGAAGGATTGCAATTGGCATCACTGGAACACCCATACCAATATGATTAAAGATCTATTTGAGAATGGATTAAGAAGGAACCTCAGATAGCATTTAGTGTAATCTCTTTCACTTACAAATTTTGGAAACTTAGAGAGATTAAATGGCTTACTCAGAATCATAGAAATAATTATATAATTACTTATCTGAAACTACAACTTCTGAGTCCAAATTGAAGATACTTTCCACTGCATTATGCCACCTCATTTTAATTTTTAATATGCATTTGATTTGGTCACAATATAAAATATGGAGTTTAAAAGAATTATCAATTTATATTTCCATAAATAATTAGTCTAAAAGATAGCAATGCTTAAAAGAACACTGAAGTTATAGGACTGGATTCATTTTGGCTTGGCTACTTTCATGTCTGTCTCAATTTTCTCATCTGTCAAAAGGGAGCAATAATAATGCAAGTATTGATACTTATAATACAGGGATGTTATGAAGATAAATGAAATAATTTTTAACCAAAAAGTACCATGTGATTATGACTTGGAATTATTATAACATATATTTAAGGTGAAAATCATTTGAAAAGTATTCTTGTTATTTAAATAAATCCTAAAGATTATTATTGAATGGATCCATTTCCTCTATTCCACAGACTTCTGTGATCCTATCTCATTTTTTTTTCTTTTGTTTTTAATAATCTGGGATCTATGTCTATGTGGAATGTCAGTCCACATCCCCTAGAAACCTCTATAATTTTCAAAGGTCTAAGTCTTATGCTGAGTGAGTCCAGAAAATCTGATCTAATATGAGGATACGGGCACTCACATTGACAGCAATGAAATGTAGTATAACTGACAACAAAGGAGACAAGAAAAACAAAACAAAATAAAAACTATAAGGCAGAAATAACTCAAATGGCAAAGAATTCAAGATATATTCTCTACACAGGGGCACAGCCTTTAGGTCTCCTCAGGGAATCAGTATAAAAAGATAGTACAAAAACTCATACTTACAATGACACTAAATTATTAAGAAAATGTTGAATTACAAGTCTAAGAAACCAGATAGTATTTTTAAAAGTTTTACTGCCCAAAGACTGGCTTTTCTCTTCCCTTCATCTTGCCTCCCCTAGTACCTTACCTTTCTCTTATACATAGCTTTGGACTTCCTATATTTTCTTTTAAGAAGGTAAAAAAGTGTATCAATACAAAAATATATTCACAGAAACATCAAATCTATGTTTAGTGTTCCCTTTTCACTATTAATTTATAAGATCTATTCTTTATGGACATTTTTACTAGACTATAACTAATACAAATATGATCACAAAGATCAAGAAAGTATTTACTGATAAATGTAGACAAGGAACTTTAAAACAATGTCAAAAAACCACACCCTCTTCTTTTTCCTATGGATAATTCTAGGAGTTTGAGAAAATAATATTTAGAAATTTTCTTGCTACATAAGATCCAATAATTTCAGTGCAAGTTCATCGTGTGATTAAGATATTAACTATTAAAATGGCAAAATCTCAGTAGCTAAGATGGTTCTTGAAACTTAACTAGACTTGTGTTCCAGCTCCATTTTTGATCTTTAGAAACTTGGGGTTGGAAATTTCTGAATTGTAGCTCTAAGATCTGGGAGATTCAGTGAAATTTTTGGAATGACAGTTTTGAGATATATATATATATATATATATACACACACATAGGCCATTTCTCTACTAGTGGACACATCTGGGATTTCCCACAAGTTATAAAAATCTGAGGTTTGGAGCTTTTGAATCTGATGTCTAGAGATCTTCTAGACATTCTTCTCTCTCTCTCTCTCTCTCTCTCTCTCTCTCTCTCTCTCTCTCCCTACTCATTTTTGGAAAAAAAAAAATTCAGCTCTTAATGCTTTCCTTCCTTTGTTCCCCTCACTAAATCTAAAACTGTGAAGGTAAGCAACAATACCCATTAAACATCTGAAATTGTACAAAACATATTCCAAATTAGTCATGCTGTCAAAAAAAACAAGGAAAATATAATAAATAAATATAATAAATAAATGCATGTTTCAATTGGTACTCAAGATTTCATCAGATGTCTCTCTGGAGGGTTTTTTCTGTAGTAAAGATATTTGACCTACAGTTTAATCTTTTGGGTTTTTTTTTTTTAATTTAATCATTCTAATAAATATTTTTACTTTTAAAGGTACAAGTTGCGGCAAGTACATACTTCACTGTATTAAAGCACTGCTGATCTAAATCTAAATCAAGATGATCAAATCAAAAGTACATAGACAGATATCATGATGATGTTTAGAAAGAGAAAAAAAAAGGTATTTCATATACAAATATATCAAGTAAACTGTCCCAAATTCAATTCAAGTCAATAAGAGAGCATTTACAGATTTTCTTGTTTGAGAGGTAAATAAAGGACTTGGAAGAGCTGCATATTTCCCATAACTAATGGCAATAAAAAATATCATTTAAAAGGACATTAGGTTATCTTTTGTTTCAGATGTCATGATAAACATTTGCAAAAAAAGGTGATGAAGATAATTCCAACTTTCTGTGCCACATGTGATAAAGGATTTCAAATGAGGAAAATATGGAGATATAGAGACTGTACAATATTACATTTAGATGAACTAAAAACAACAACAACAAAAAATAATGGGATTAAAAGAACTATTAAAGATTCCATGTAAACTTAACTAGAGGTTCCAGTATCTGTTCTTAGTTCTATGTTGCTTTATATTTTTAGCGTTAAATTGGATTAAAGCATAGCAAGCAAAATGGCCCTTTTTGACTTCCCTAAGTTGTTAATGTTGTCACTTCTGCCACCTATCAAAATAATTTTGTATTTATTTTATATTTTTTCTATTTATTTTTCTATGAATATTTTGTATCTCTCCTTCATCCCAAGTATACTCAAGGGAAAACATTTTTTCATTGAATTTTCAAATGACACAAATCTGGGAGGATAGCTAACTATGATAGGCTAGAATACTGGGCTTAGGTAGGTTAAATATAAGATCTTATATTTGGGTTTAAAATTCTACTTCAAAACATGAGAGGAAGGAATATAAGATCATTTCTCTGAGAATTATCTGGGGATTTTAGTAGAGTACAAGTTCAATGTATGGCAATAAGTTGAATGCAATTTTGGGATGCAGTAAGAGAAGCATAGCTTCCTACAATCTCAAATGAGCCATATCTCAAATGTTTGGATGTTAAGGATGGAAAAGAGAAATACTTGACAGGAGAGGTTTGAAAGGCAGGAGATATATTTAGTGTGACACTAGGCAAATCACAATCTCTGTTTTCTCATCTGTAAAATAGGGAATAATAATAGCCCGTACCAATAACAATTTAATTCAAAGGTTATTGTAAAGCTAAAATGAGATATTTATACAGCACTTCGCAAACCTTATTATACAAATGGTAGCTAGTATTTTAAATGGAAATGATCTGCCTCCATGAGGTAGTAGGATTCTCATCAAAGGAGGTCTTCAAGGAAAAGCTAGATGATTGCTTAGTGAGTATATTTTATATGTGATTTTTTTCAAAGGTGTTTTGGTTTGCTAAAATCTTTTCAATTTTGAAAATCTGATTTGGTTGGCCTATACAATAGCAGAGTTAGGTAGATTTGAAACTAATGAAAGGTCTGGACCTAACAAGTAATGAAGAATTGTCCTTGGCAAATTGCTTTAAGGATTTATGCTTGGCCATGTGTTTTTCATGCTTCTGGTGAAGATAAGCTTCATATATAAGTAGATAATGGGCCAGCCAAGAAAATCATGGGTTAATAATAAAGAGATGCTTTCAAAAACCACTTTCTGGTATGTTATTAGGTAGATTCTTTTTCAGAGACAAGGTAAACTAGATGGTTCTCTGGATTCTTTTCCAATTCTGAAGCTTTGTAAATTCAATTGATGTTTACAGAACCAGGATCATAGGCAAATGGATTAAGCTAATTAGTATTCATTACACTTATGTAAATAGGAGGTCTTCAATGAATACTTGAAATAATAGAATTTTAGAGCAATAAAGCATTTGGGATTAATATAAGCAAATATCTTATTTTTATAATAGGAGAAACAGAGATCCAAACTGAGACCAACAGTTCCTCATTATTCACTGAGTTTAAGTGATTTCGTAAAGTAAACCTGTTATCAGAATTCAGCTTTTACTTTTTCTGAGGGTTAAGGACTATTTCTTCTATATCCCATTCATGTTGAGAAACAGAAGGAGAAATTTATTGATATAAAGATCTTCTCACTAAATGAACAAAGCTTATTGGAAATCAAATTTTTGTCGATACTTGTGAAAATAAGTCTAACACTGTCTGCTTTGTCATTTTAGCAGGAAAAACCCTCTTTTTAATTGCTATATTTTGTTGAATGTGACAAAACCTAATATGGAAAGGGATATAGACATTAGTAGTATGTAGCAAGTAAGAATAGTACTTCAAAACCCCACTTTTTTAAGCAAAGTAAGATTCAGAAAGTACCAACCTCCCTTTTAGATAAGTATTAAAATGAGTCTAAAAATAACACCTGAAATGCTCACCCATGTTTTATATTGGAGGGATTTAAATTATTTTTACAAAGATGACAAAACACTGCTCTAAATAAGGTCTCCTGTATACAGAAGATAAATGAGACAATATGTTTTCCCAAAGTTTAACTGCAAAACGCAATTTGTTTGCTGTTCAAGAAACAGTAAAAGTAACAACATTATAGACTTTCTAAGTTATAATGAGAGAAATCATTACACGTGCTCATGGGAAATCTGAATACCTGAAAATACTTTTAGAGAAATGGGGTAGCTAGCATCTAGGAACATGAGTACATTTTTGAAATCTTTCCAAAACTTGTTTGGCTTCAATGTCAAAGCTGTAGCATGATTGTATTTTAATTTCTGGTTCAAATAATATTTCAATAAAACTCAAAAATCTATTAAAATACCACCCCACCTTCTTATCATCTTGCTTTTGTATGTTGCCTTTTACTATTAAATTGTAAGTTCTTCAAGGAAAAGAACAATATTGCTTTTATTTGTATTTCCTCCCCTTCACTTCCCCAAAAAGAAAAAAGACCTGTTTTCTAAAAGATTCTATTTTAGTTATTACAGGAGAACTGACCACTAGGCAATGTGGTTGGTGACAAGCAGGAACATCTGGAGGACTTCTGCCTTCTATAGAGAAACTTTGTCGCAAGAGGTTAGATGGCCAAAGAATGGGGCTAGCTGGCAGACATGCAGTATGTCCTTGCCACACTTCTCACTGGTAAGCATAATAGAAAAGAGTCATAGAGTCAGGTCTACATCAGGGAAATTTCATTTTGGAAAACCTGAATAAAAAAGTAGTGCTTTTTTATAAAACCTCATTGGCTTTTATGGATCTTACCTGTAATTTTCAAAGAACCACTTAAGACAGGGGTTATTAACTTTTGGGGGGCAATACTGAAACTCTTTTGGCAGTCTTTCTGAGCCTTTTTCAGAATATTTTTTTAAATAATAATAGAAGTAAAAGATAAATTTCAGTTACAGGTTATTGAATATAAGCAATTTTTTCCCATCCATATTCATGGACCCCCTAAAATCTACTCACAGACTTCAAGTTAAGAATCCCAGGCTTAAGGGCACGAAGTAAGTTACTTTGTTTCATCAACAACCATTAAGTCTTTCTTCTTCCTTAAATATTCTAGTTAATGCTATCCCACATCTTATACGAAGTATATAATACTTCATTTCTGAGGTCTTTTCTAATTCCTAATTTTCCCAGAACATATTATACTTCCATCCAAAATTAGGATCATAATTGTAAAGCTGGTAGGGCTTTTTAAAGCCATGAATTCCAAACTCCTTAAGTTTACAGATGAAGAATCTTGATGCTAGGAAAGGTACAGAAACATTAAGTGACTTTTCCACGCTCTTGAGGGTAGTGAGGCAGGATTGGAAATAAAGCACTAATGCTGCACATGTGTGTACATAGGTATGATAATAGGTATGATATAAGTTTTTTGAGGGCAGGTAATGTTTCACTTTACTTTGTCTCCCCATTGTCTAGTACAGTGACTATTGGCAGGTACCTATTAAATTGAATTTTCCTACTTTCTTCCTTGATCTCTATTCTTCAGTATTAAATATTCTTGTTCAAATAATACTTTCTTTGCTAACCAATCATGCTAGTTCTTTGTGGAGATCTACTAAAAACTATTTGTCCCTTATGACTTTAGGTACTAAGTAATATATAATTTTCCTACTTCTGATATCATACCTGAATTAAGGTTAGAAATAGGATTCATCTCTAATTTCTACATAAAGGTTAGACTACCATAAGACTACCATAAGAACTACTTTACTATGTAGGAGAGGGAGAACCCAGCAAGTCTATGAATCAGTAGAAAGGCAGAGAAACTCAAATGGGCCCTATCCAAGGGAATTCTCTTTAGTAGACACTGCATGTAATTCAGATCATCATAACCAAGGATGAACAAGATTTTATTGTATCCTTTGCCACCACTCTGCATATTCCAGACAACGACTGCCTCAAATTAAGCCTTATACTTCTGCTTTTGAAAGCAAAATGTATCATAACATTTTTGGCCAGGCTGGTTCTTTGAGAACATCTTAAGAGAAACACCTTCCCCTATGCATCTCTTGTTCAAGGCCTTTCTTAAATACTCCATAAGGGGCAACCAAATAGCCTAATGGATAGAGCACTGGCCATAGAATAAGGAAGACCTGAGTTCAAATCCAGCCTCAGACACTTAATGCTTACTAATTGTGTGACCCTGAGTAAGTCACTTAACCCCAATTGACTTTCAGGAAAAAACCCCAAACAATAAACACCCTTCATAAGGGAGTTTATCCAGTCTGTTGGGGGATTTCTTTTAGATCTCTTTACCCTGTTGGGATGCCATTACCTGTTGCCCTGGTTAGCCTTTACTCTTGCTTTATGGGTTATCCCATGTCTTTTTTTGGTCATACATGTCTTTGATGATATCCTTTATACCCTTTGTCCTATACAATTCATTGTGGGTAATATTTTATTGCCTACTCAAACTCATCATAAATTTTTTCTTCTTCTTTGGTTGACTAAAATTTTAATTACTTAAAACACTATGGTATTCTATGATTTATAATCAAACAGTATCATTGGAAAAATATTGTTATTTTTGAAAAGGGATTTTTTCCATAGAAGTCTGAGATTATCAAACAAACCATAAAATTTCAGAAAAGCAATCTAGTTCATACTCCTAATCTCATTCAGGTTTGGGCACAGTTCACTATCCATTAACATTGTATGTCAAAAGAAAGAGAGATGGAATAACAGTTTAAAACAGTGTCAGTGATTTTGTCCACCTTTTGAAAGAGTATGCCTGGAATGAGCATAAAATGGGAACATGAATCAGTAGTTGTCTCGGTTGCCACATGCCACATGCACACAGTGCAAGCATGCTATCATACTGAATATGACACTTTTTCATGATGCCCACACCAAAAGATCCTATCCAGCTTAAGTTGGTGGAGCTAATGAGAAAAATATCTTTAGCTATCTTTTCTAGAACTCCTGGTCAGCTAGAAGACCTCTGTTGTGTTTCTCCTGACTTCCTCATAATCTTTCTTCATGCCTCATGGTGAAGTAGGAATAAACAGTAATATGGTTCTATGACTCTCTCTAAATTGTATGAATATGTAATCTCTAATATAATCACAATTATTTATGGGGTGCTATCAAACATATTTTTCTCTAATC
This sequence comes from Myrmecobius fasciatus, assembly GCA_023553655.1. Lineage (NCBI taxonomy): Eukaryota > Metazoa > Chordata > Mammalia > Dasyuromorphia > Myrmecobiidae > Myrmecobius > Myrmecobius fasciatus. The sequence continues at coordinate 37,178 of JAJPUD010012104.1, forward strand.
AGTTTTCCTGCAAAGTAATTACTTGCTTCTGATCTGCTACACAATCATTTTCATTCTATGGTAATGGTATTTGGAACTTGTCCTTCTGGTGCCAACTGCCTCACTTCTTGAAGAAAGAATTCATCATATATAATAAGTGTGAGGATTTTGTATAGATTAGAAGCCATTCTTTATTTCTCAACCCTGCTTGTCAAAATGTTATTGTTTCTCTAATTTTCCACTGAGAGTCACTAAGTATTAAAAATAAGTTGATTTAATTTAGAAGGACTTATCAAATTAGTTGTAGAATTTCTCTATCTGTTCATCTTTAGCAGATGTTGGTATGTTGGTATGTAACATATAAATGTTAAAAACATTTAGTTTTAGTGGCCTTAAAAAAAAAAAAAATGATTCCCTTAACTACAGCATTACAAAATAACCACAACAAATGTTCTGCAAAATAGTGTTACTGCTGGCTAAAATGACAGGAAAAGATAACGATGAATGTTGGAGGGGATGTGGGAAAACTGGGACACTAATACATTGTTGGTGGAACTATGAACGGATCCAACCATTCTGGAGAGCAATTTGGAACTATGCCCAAAAAGTTGTCAAACTGTACATACCCTTTGACCCAGCAGTGTTTCTACTGGGCCTATATCCCAAAGAGATCTTAGAGGAGGGAAAGGGCCCCACATGTGCAAGAATGTTTGTGGCGGCCCTTTTTGTGGTGGCTAGAAACTGGAAACTGAAGGGATGCCCATCAATTGGAGAGTGGCTGAATAAATTATGGTATATGAATGTTATGGAATATTATTGCTCTGTAAGAAACGACCAGCAAGACGATTTCAGAGAGGCCTGGAGAGACTTGCATGAACTGATGCTGAGTGAAACGAGCAGAACCAGGAGATCATCATACACAGCAACAACAGTATTACATGATGATCCATTCTGATGGGCATGGCTCTCTGCAACAAAGAATTGTCTCAAACCAGTTCCAATTGTTCACTGAAGAAAACCATATACACCCAGAGAGAGGGAAATGAAATATGGACCACAACATAACATTTTCATGATCTCTATTGACATTTGTTTGCATTGTGTTGCCTTTCTCGGATTCTTTTTTTTTCTTGTAGATAGGATTTTTCTTGCATAACTTCTCAAGCATTTCAACATTATTAGCATGTAGTGGACTTCCTGCCATCTAGGGGAGGGGAGGGGACTGGGGGTAAAATTTGTAATGGAAAGCTTTGTAAAGATCAATGTTGGGGAACTACCCATACATATGTTATACAAATAAAAAGCTTTAATAAAAAAAAAAAAATAGTGTTACTGCTCTACTTTGGATACATGATAAAGTAACTCCACTCACTTTTTTTAAAAGGCCACTCAGCTTCATCTGAATACAAAGTAAACAAAGTTCCTAAAGGTGCTGTAGAGCACATAGGTAACTAGCATAGTTAAAAATAAATAAATGTAGTTGGTTTTGGTTTCTTTCCTTTTTTAAAAAAAATATACAATACAATTATTTAAACATTTAAGTAGCCTGTCTAATCTAAGGAATTAAGTGAGGAGAAGATAAAAAGAAAAGGAAAGGGCAAGAGTAGAAAAGAAGAAGGAACAAGGATGGAAGAAAAGAGGTCTGGCATCTGGGGTACTTTTGAAGTGGGGAAACTATAAGCAGGGGATTGCTGCTAAAGCACATTTAGCATTAGCAGGATCTATTGCTGAAAGTGGAACTCAAGAACATTTTGCAATTGTCAAAGGTTGCTATTAAGTGAACTGCTGGGTAGGATTACTGCCATGTTGTTCATACTTTCTATGATGATATAAAATTTAAATGATATCCCTTAAACATTCACTGTCAGGGGAGGGCTGTGGAAGATGATCCCAGATAACCTGACTTGGAGGAAGAGGTCATAAACAGAGTCCCATTTATAGAGGAATTCAGAATAGGACACTATAGCAACAAAAACTGAGTGACTACTTTTCCCACTAATTCTTTTTATGAATTTCCAATGAGAAGCTTCTAAGCCATTCTTTTTTAGCTGAGACTTATTTTTTTCTTCTGGTCTTATTTATAATTAAAGTATCATAATTTATATGATCCAAATCTTCTAGTAATATTATTAGTCCTTGGTTATCAGATCAGAATCTCACATGAGAAAGGCAGGTGTTAACCAATAGTTAAGAATATGCTTACAATCTAATGACTATGTGATCTTAGCATATTCAATTTTCTTCTGTCATTTTTTCAAGGTTAGGGCAAAAAGGAAAAAAAATAAACAAACAAATTCATTGCAAAGTTGGGAGTGGAAATCTCTCAAACTGTTCATTCCTTCTGAGACTAAGACCTAGGTTCCCATCTACTTGGAGATAGAGTAGGAATGGGAAGAGAAAGAATAATCACTTGGGACAAGAAGAAGAGCCACTAAGTTCATAACTTTTAAGAAACAAGGATTTTAGCTACTTGAGTTTTGGTACTGGCAAAAAATTTCTACAGGTTAGCCTATATATTGGCATTTGAGAAAGAAAATTCTCTCCTACATTTCTATCCATGATGTACTTTAAACTCAATCTGAATTCTACTCTATAAGCTTAAAACCACTGTTATTTCTGATAATTATGTTGAGGTATAGGCAGTATTGCTCAGAATATTAGGAAGGGAGGTCACTAGCATTTGGGGAGATCAGGCAAAGTTTGTGTTGTTCCTTGAAAGAAGTAAAGGATCCTTTGAGGCAGAGAGGGGCTGAAATGCATTCAAAGCATATAAAATAACTAATATAAAGGTTTAGAAACAAGGAGACAGAGAACTACATGTAAGAAATAGAAGGTCAGTTTGCCTGGACCATATAGAATGAGGGGAAAGGAATCATGTGGAATGAAGCTAGAAGACAAATTAGTGCCAATATATTAAGGTCTTTAAAAACTCAACAGGAGAGTAAATTTTATCACAGAAAATAGGGAATAATAAAAATAAGGAACCAAAGGAATTTTACTGAGTAATTGGGTAGTAAAATTGAGAATGGAAAAAAAAAATAAAGGAGACAGAAAACTATAAGAAACTCATTGCAACAGAACCAGCAAGAGGTGGTAAGAACATGAATGAAGGGGTTGATTGTGCAAGAGGAGATAAGGGGAACAGATATGTCAGCTTTATCACTCTGGTTCCATTTTAAGATAGAAATGATTCATGAAGAATTACTATATTCTTTGAAACCCACTGAGTGTGGAAGTTGACCTTAGAGATGATCTTGTTCAACCTCCTATTTTACAGATAAAATTCAAGTTCAAATGTAAAATGGACTTGCCCACTATAGATATGGTACTTTTAAGTTCCTTATTCCAAAAGATGATAAAAATAAAAAAACAGAAAAATGATTTATCCAAGGTCACAAAGAAGCAAGTGGCAGAGTTGCAGTTCAAACCACACCTAAAGAGCCACAAAACACAGAATTTTGCATGATCTACATCTTGAAAAACTAAAATCCTGAAAAGATAAAGGAATGTGAATAAAGTGAATCTTCCAGTAATGATGTGAATATTAGTCCTGGGGCAGCTAAGTGGCACAGTGAAAGAGCACCAGCCCTGAAGTCAGGAGGACCTGAGTTCAAATCTGGTCTCAGAAACTTAACAAGTCCTAGCTGTGTGATCCTGGGCAAATCACTTAATTCTAATTGCCTCAGCAAAAAAAAAAAAGAATGAATATTAGTCCTTTTCTTGCCTATAATTTGACTTTTCAACCAAGATTTATGATAAAAAAGAAAAAAAAAGTTGAATTTAAAAGTATGTTTTGGTTAAGGATATATATTATGAAATAAGGAAAAATATGATTTAAAATTTTAAAGCATGAATTATTTCATTTTTTGTCTTCCTTTAGAAAAGCTTGAAAGAATATGGAGGCAATTATTTGTACTTTTGTGTATCTATTTTTAAGTCTTAATGACTTTAAATGTGATAAAATTACCAACTTCACTGTTTCCCACAATTTTACTCTTACACTATATATAAATTATACTATTTCTTTATAAAGCAACTACGATGATTTCAAATATGGTCTATCAGATCCCTACTTGAGTCATAGCTCTGTATCATTTTTACACTTTTAAAAACCAATCACATCTGACTCATTATAGCTTGAAAACTCTACTTTGTTGGCTTTGTGTAGGAACATATAAATTATATTAGGGTAGGTGGAAAACAGTAATTATTTTGACAGAAAGAAAAATGACAACAAATTTTGAATGTGAAAAAGCAAAATTAAAACCTTTCAAGCAAAAATGGTAATATAGTTTCAAAATTATAAAAATAGGTCAGCACAAAGTACTTAAAATAGTTGTTTCACGTTTGTCTTTAAAGAAGAAAGCTTAATTAACTTAGTTAATTCATTATAGCTTATAGAGGAAAATATCAACAGTGAAATTCAACCTTTTAAGAAGTATAAGAATGTATAGCATATCATCAAAGTGTCTTACCAAGCCTTAATTATTGATTTTTGAATTCTATTCCATGCTCTTTTATGTTATAATCAAAATTTCATTTTAAAAATAAAGAGAAAGTGGGGATTTTCTTAAAATAAATTGGGAGGAAAATAATAAATTTGTCCCTTAAAGAACTCAGAATGCCATGACTCATTTTCCAGTTCTATGAATAATTCCCATGATAACATTAATGTCTTTACATTTCTTTTATAATGAAATCAATAGCTAGAGATGATCTAGTATTAAAATTAATCTCCTAGTACAGCAATAAATGGAAGACTTACATTCTCTTTAAACTTCATACAAGATGCAAAAAAAGAAATGAACATAGAAAAAAGGAAATATTTTGGCTAGATCAGTAACATTTAAAAGCAATTCTAAGAAGTAGATAAGTAACTCTGTAGCCTTTATAGCAGTATTTAGAGTTCTAAGGAAAAAAATTAGATAAAAAAGTAGCTGGGTGGCACAGTGCATATAGTACTGGCCTTGTAGTCAGGAAGAATTGAGTACAAATTCTGCCTAAAGAAACCTACTAGTTATATCACCCTAAACAAATCTTTTAACCTCAGGCTCAGTTTCCTCATAAAATGAGGACAATAAAAAAAGACTTCCCAAGATTACAAGGAATAAATGAGATAATGTAAAAATGTTTTGTAAACCTTAAAGTGCTACAGAAATGCCATAGGCTTTGTTATTATTATTATAATATTCTCATTTTTTGCAACTCATAAAGCACCAGTATGTGGAAAGTAACAAAATAAAACCTAGAAAAAGTTGTTCAAAACATGACATTCATAACTATTATTGAAATCAAAACAAGAAGCATAAATTTATTTTAAAAAACCATTGGCTGAGTTTTCAGTATTTACAAAACTAGCATTTGCCATGGGAACTAATAGCACAATTTACATCACTGTTAAGTTACAGGTTCCAACATTTTAATCCCTCAAAAATTAATTTTACATATGAAAACTCGGATAACTAGAATTCCATAGGTATAACTAAATCAGATTCATTCTAGAATCACTGTCAAGTTTTGTAGTTGTTTGCCAGGAAAAAAAGTACCAATACTGTATCTTTGTCTTAATTTAACATAATTCCAAAATCTGTAATTTAAAAATAAAATTCATTTCTATATTTATAGTTGCGTACCTTGTCAATCATTTTCCGAGCTTCTACTTCTTCACTGTTGGGATTTTCTAGTTCAATGGTGTAGGTGCCCTTGTCACTTTGGTCATCATCATTGTCCTTTTCAGAAGCAGCAGAAGCAGGCTGAATTTTTAATTTTTTATCCATCTCTTGGCTTGGTCTATGCCCAAGGCTGCCTGAACTTCTTAACAATGACGTTTGTAGGAAAGGTATTGACACCGATGGCTCTTCTGATTTCTGTTTTAATAGTTTTCCATGCAGAACTCCATGCCCTGCTCTGTGCCGTGCAGAGCTAGTCTGTAAAGAAAAAGAAACTACTTTGGCATCTGCTGATGTAGATTTTGCTTTCTCAAGTTTTGCATGTGGTGTTGAATAAGGAGTTTCCTGACACAAGGCTCCTGCATTTTGAGTAAAGGAACATGATCGTCTTTTTCTGGGATTGTCTTCAAAAAATTCAATCATAAAAGCAGTTTGACTTACAACAACTTGTTCTTGATGTTTTTCTGTAGACTGGGCCTTCTGGTGTAGTTTTTTCTGTTCTGTGTTATGACGCCTTAAATGTTCCTCAAGAACTGCTCGCTTGCTACAATGCCTTTGTGCTCCAGCATTTTCTGAATCGCTCTGTGTGCCATCATCATGTTTATTCCCTATTAACCCAAAGGAAAACATATCATGATACTGAGATGGGGGGGGGGAAATCACACATACATCATACACAAAAAACCAGAGAAGTCTTGGTTTTTTGCTTTGATTTTATTCAAGATTTCTATGTTCCCTTCAATAAAAGGCTTTGCATACTTCCCTCAAATTTAATACTTAAGATATTCTAGTTCTTGTTAGCTAAACAATGCATTTTATAAATTCATCAGAAATACATCAACACATTTACTTTCACCTAAATTTCAGCACCATAAATTCTTAATCATGATTTATTAAAAAAAAATCCATAATACCATATCATCTATATTGTTTTGTATTTAAAACTATAATAAACAAATGTCTCTACTTAAATCTTAAGTATTTAAACAATCAGAAACTTGATCTTAATAATTCTAGGCAGAACTAAAAGGGAAAACTATTTAATCACACAGAAATGATAAATACCATAATACTCTGAGTAATAGGATTTCACTGTTATTTTTTAAAATTTTGATTTTCATTAACTTGCTAAAGCTAAAGTTAAGCAATATAACTTTACTGGAAACTTACTGCATATCTACTGAACAATAAATATAGAAAACTTAAGGTATTATCTAGAGCCATATATAATAGACATCAAAATACTTTCTATGAAGACAAGAAAATTAGGTGATATAATAGAATGTTAAGATTGGGAGTCTGGAAGCCTTGAATTCAAATCTTCTCTCAGACCTTTTTTATATGACACTCAACAAATCATAACCTTTCCATCAGTTTCTTTACCTATAAAATGCAGATATTAATTAGCAACCACTTGACAGGATTGTTGAGGATCAAATGATAATATAAATAATGTGACTTGAAAACATACTAGCTATTAACATTATTATTTGTCTTTATAAATTATAGCAAGTAATGATAAATTACAACATGAAAAGGCAGAATTTCAATTAAAAGGATTTAAAAGTTAATTTTCAGTAGTGTGCTACCATTCCAAAAAACTTTTTTTCAAGGTGAGTATTTACATCTCAGAAATCAGCAAACAGTATAAATCAAGGCTTGTTTTATTGTTTGGTTAATTGTTTACAGACTTCAGAAAGAGATGGAAAAAATTTTACTAATGCAGATTAAACTTACAAGTTTATTTGTGCGAACATCCTTCCTCCTGCAAAGTCATTTGTTAAACATTTACCACCTTTGGTTACTTTTATCCTTCCAAAAAGTTTGGAAACTAATTTGTAGAGCATTCCACAACAAATTTTAGATCACATAGCAAAAGTCATCTTGGGTCACATTAAGAGAAACAGACTGTGCAAGATTAGGGTATATTAACCAGAGTGAAACCACATCCACAAAGTTCAATTATGGATACTAAATTTTTAAGGAAAGTTATAGTATTGTAACTATGTGCTAATAGGCACATAGGTGCTGAGGATATAAAGAGAGGAAAAATAAGTAATATACAGCATGAGGGAAGAATAATCTTAAAGTAAAGGCACTAGTAGGAGGTGGAGTGCCAACAAAACAGGGAAAACTAACAAAAAACTCATATATAGAAGGTGAGATCTGAGCTAAGATATGAAGTGAGAATTTAAAAGATAGAAAGAGGGAAGATATTTGAGAAATGAAGAACAGAACAGGGAGATGAAGTATGTATGAAGAATGACAAGAGAGGAATCACTGAATTCTAGTGGAGGACAATAAAAAGGAAGAAGACTGGGAAGGTAAGAAGGGACTAGGTTATAGAGAGCATTAAAAGTCAAAACTAAGATTTCCTGCTTAATCTTGGAGGTAATGGGAAGAAAAAGGAGCTTACTGATTAGGAGAAGATATAGTCATGGCCCGCACTTTAGGAAGAACACTTTGGCAACTGAGTGAGGAGAGAATGAAGCAGAAAAAACTTTTTAATTAGCAGAAACTGACCAGAAGGCTGTGATAATTCCTATGCAAGATGATGAGAGTCTGCACAATGGCACAAGAGTGGAGAGAGAAGCCATCTGTATGAAATGTTTGAAGATATAAATTATGGGATATGGATATGCGGATTAAATATAAGGAATTAAAGATTGACACTGAGCCTAAATGTAAGCCTAAATAACTTTGATGGTGATGTCTCTGAAAGCTGAAATGAGGAAAAGGAAAGAGTGTGTGTGTGTGTGTGTGTGTGTGTGTGAAAATACTGGAGTGGGGTGAGTTTAAGATGTCTATGGAACAACAGTTCAAGCTGCCCAAAAGGTTGCTGGAGATGAGATGTTAGGACTGTACAGACTGATGAGATAATCAACTGGACAGATGATTAATGAATCCATAGAAGCTGATGAAATCACCACATGAGATAGTATAGAGGGGAAAAAAGCTTCATGGACAGACCCTTAAGGGACACCCATAGTAGGTATGATCTAGATGAAGAGTCATAGGATTGGAGAGGTCAAATGGGCAGGAAGATGATCAGGTTAAGAGCAGTGTCACAAAAACCTAAAGAGAAAAGAGTATCAAAGAGAAGAGAGTTATAGAAATGTCAAAGGCTTCTAAGTGCTTACACAGGATGAGGACTGAAAAGAGCCTGTTAGGTTTGACAATTAAGAAATCACTAGTAATTTTGGAGAGAGCAGTTTTAAGTTGAATGTCCAAACAAAGAGAGTGGGGCATTGACATAGGTAAGGTTTCTCAAGTTTAGCCAAAATAGGTTAAAATGTGTAGAATGAAATGGTGATGATTCGAGCATATGAAAGTTTTTTAAAGATTGATGGGAGTCAGGATGTTGGAGAAGCAGGAACATGTTAGATAAGTTAGAGAACACCCAATGTTGGATGACAAGGATGGTAAAAGCTCTCAAGATGATAAAATATGATAATTAAAGGAACTGGGCTAGATGGCAAAGACTCAAGGAAAGAACATGATCTCACAATCCCTTGATATCAATTCCTCTTCTCTTTTGCTTTACACCAGTCTTCACTGTGTGTGTCCCTTATTCTCTTCCAGGCTAATTCCTTGTCTGAACCCATTCTCTTCCATCTACCCAAATCCGTCCACATGATAATGATCTCCCAACATCTTTAATCTCAATCTACACAATCTACTATCTCCTTCCCTGCTACCTACAAGCAAGTACAAACATTTCATAATTTTAAAATATCCCTCCATAGACTCTACTAGCCCTCTGAACTATGATCCTTTATCACTTTTCCTTTTCTCACTAAAATACTAGAAAAGCTATATATACTTGCCTTTGTTTCCTACCTTCTCATCCATTTCCCTTGAAATTAGGATTATGACTTCATCATTCAACAGGAACTGCTCTCTCAAAAATATATAATTGCGGGACAGCTAGGTGGTGCAGTGGATAGAGCATCAGCCCTGAAGTCAGGAGGACCTGAGTTCGAATCTAGATTCAGACACTTAAGACTAGTGTGACTCTGAGCAAGTCCCGTAACCTCAAATGCCTCAGCAAAAAGCAAAAAAAAAAAAAAAAAAAAATTATATATACATACACATATATATAATTGCCAAATTTAATGGTCTTTTCTCAGTCCTCATCTTCCTTTTCCTCTCTCCAATACTGGACACTAGTTACCACCGTATCCTTGTGGACAGTCTTTATTTTCATGTGCTTGTCCTTAGTCTTCTTTGCCAAAACACCATCTACACCCAGGACTCTAATTGTGGGTATATCCCTAGGCTCATTCCTAGTCACTCTTCTCCCAATACTATCTCGAAGATTTCATTAGCTTCCTCCAGTTTAATAATCCTCTTTATGCCAATATCTCTTAGATCTAAATGCCCTGTCTCAATCTCTCTCCTGAGTTTAGGTCCCATATCTATAACTCAATATATTCAAAACCAAAATAATTATCATTCCTTCCAAACATCTCTTCTACCAAACGTTTCTTTTCCTTTCTCTCTCTCTCTCTCTCTCTCTCTCTCTCTGCTGAAGGCACTACCTACACCTAGTCAACCAACTTTCTAATTTGACATCATACTCTTTCCTATTCTCTTTCACTTACAATAGCTATCTAATTAATGGCACAAATCATAGCACTAACAACATTTGTCATTTTTGATATCTACGCCCTCCACATATCCTCCTCAACCTCCCTCCTCCCATCCAGCAATACAGGCAATGCTCTATATTTCAGGCCTATATCTTCAGATACCTTGCCTGAAGCACTGCCATGTTCCACTAATTCTTCTCCTTACTTCAAGTCTCTCTTCATTCCAATACACCCTTCACATAGCTGATTTTTCTTAAGTATAGATCTAACCATGTTACTCCTCTATTCAACAAATTAATGGCTCCCTATTTTATCTAGGATAATTTGCTTTGCATTAAGAGCCCTTCACAAATTAATTCCAACCACCCTTTATATTACTATTGCATCATACTTCTTTTCATGCACATTATTAGTCTAGCCAAATTGATCGTTTTACTGTTCTTCAAAAATGACACTTCCATCGTCTCCAATGCCTGGGACGTACTCCTTTCTCACCTCTACTTCTTAAAATTCTTGTTTTTTTTTTTTTAATATTTAATTAAAACTATGCATTCTACATGAATCCATACCGATCTTGCTAACTGCTGTTTTTTTTTTTTTCTTTAAAAATTCCTGTTCAGTTATTTTAGTGTGAATTTTTGTTCCCTCATTTGGGGTTTTCTTGACAAAGATGCTAGTTTGCCATTTCCTTCTTCAGATCATTTTATAGATGACAGAAGTGAGGCAAATGGGATTAAGTGATGTATCCAGGGGTCACACAGCTAATAAGTATCTACAAGCAGATATGAACTCAAGTCTTTCTGACTCTAAGCCTGATGCTCTATCCACTGAGCCATCTAGCTGCCCATCAAAACTTTTTAAAGATATTTTGTTTCTTTCTCTGTAAGGACTTTCATATATACAAACATACATGTTTTCCTTGGCTATACTTCTAAGTTCCTTTGTATCCTGAGTGCTTGCTCCATAAGATATACTTTGCTTGTTTTTGAAGATACCCCTTTCCAAGATCTGCAGGATTACTATGTGGAAAAAAAAAAGATTAGATTGGATCCCAGACAATAGAACTAAGAATAATGGCTATATATTATGAGTCAAACTTGATGTAGGAAAATCTTCCTAAAAGCCAGAGATATTCAAAATAGGCTACTTTGGAGATATGGATTTCTCATCAGTGAAGTTCTTCAAGCAAGGATTGGTCGACCAGTTGTTAATTATACTGCACTAGGGATTTCTTGTGCAGATATGGAATGAACTAGAAAAGTTTCTCAAGTCTATGAGTTTGTAAATATAAATACACACACACACACACACACACACATACACACATATATGTGTGTGTATCTTTCCTAGTTTTCACATTCACCTACATCCTTATTTTCTCTTATAAAGAGAAATAATGATAATATTCATATGTATATTACATGACTATTTTGAATTTGAGTTGATTTCATACCTGAAAATAATTATATAAGATTGAGTTAATACTACTAATATTTACTAAGATATATGTAGCATTGTTATCAACTGACATTTACACTCCTCAAATGTGTACATATTTGATGTGTATACACTCCTCAAATATCTAAGTACTTCACTGATTTTTTTCAAATTTTCAATGAACTCTTCAATTCTTTATTCTCTACAAATTATCCTAGGAACATCCTTTTATTATAACTTCTCTGAAGGAAGAAAATATGATATATAAACAAGTGCACATTGGGCACTATACAATTCAAGCATTTGTTTCAGTCCACTTGTATGTCATCAGAAAATATTTGATTTCTTGGAATATCAAGAGGATTTCTAATGGGGTCTAAAATATCTTGGTTAATAATTGTCAGCATAACCTAACTCATACTTTCCTATTATGCTATTGATTTAAGAGAATCTTAACATGTGCTATTTGATCTTTCATTGATTCAACATGCCCATAAATTAAATCTGAATTACATGCTAAAAGGAATAGAGAAATAATATAATGCTATTTTGCATAAGTATGGAATTATAGTAAAGTTAAAAGATATATTGGATATTTGCAAAACTCTGCATAAGTCACACCTTAATTGATGGCCTCTTTTGGTGAAGACTGTGAGTATAGTCCAAAATTTCCAAAACTGAATTTATATTACAACACCCTAGACTAGTGGTTGACTAATTTGGGTATAATAAAATATATTTTTAATGATGAAAACCTAAAGAACAAATCTGAAAGGCATATACACTATAGAATTCTCTGTAGAGAACTGAATTTTAAGGTGTTAGCCTAAGAATTCCTCAGGGCTCATAAAAACTGGCTACTAACAACATTTAGCTATTATGAAGACAGTACATAGGAGGAGAAAAAAAAATAACTGAGGGAAAGATAAAGGAGAGGTGGGGGAAGGAGCAAGAAACAGTAATGGTAATGAGGAATTATATATGGGTAAGGGTAAGCAAAGAAAATCAATGACAGCAAAATAAAAGAGGGAAATTATAAAAATGTTCCTAATGTTTCCAAAATACTTCTCCAAAGGAGTGATGACTAAGACTCAGACTATGAAACAAATCTGAAAATCTGCAATATAGTAACAATTCAAAAAGTAATGTGGATCTAAAAGGCAAAAATATTTAAGATAATTAATTATCTGTTAAATATCTTCTCCCTCTGGATAGTCTCTTAGGATTTTTCTCTTATCTGACTATTCTTATCTCAGGTTTTTCATCCATATCATACCTCCCTATAGGTATATCCCAAAGTTCAGTCTTAAATCCTTAAGTCCTATGCTCCCTTCCTTAGTGATCTCATCAGGTTTCAAATAAGTAATTGTCATTTCTATATGGATGACATTCCAGATCTATAAATCTGACTCAGTCTCTTCCTTAAGTTCTAGTCCCACATTACCAACTGCCGCCAGGTCCTTCCAACTTAAATGTTCCAGTAACAGCTAAAACTTGAGATCCAAAATAAAACTAAATTCTCTTTCCCTAAACCCTCTCTTCTAAAAAACTTTCTAATTTCTATTGAGTGCCATACCACTCTTCTAGGTGCCAAGATCATAATTCAGGGGCTTCAGATGCCATCTTGTATAACCTCTCCCTTAGTTGAAGAAAATGAGGCCCTAGGAGAGGGGAGAGAGAAGTGATTTGTTCAAGTTCACAAAGGGAAACCAGGTTCGGTGACTCCTTCTTTCTGCTGTACCACAAGGTCTCTCAAAACCAAAGTTCCACTGACAGAATCTCTGAATTAAAAGTCCAGAGTGTTAAGCATCAGAGCTAGAATTCTAAAAATGTTATTACTCTACTCAATAAGCTCTAGCAAGAATCCCTGTTGCCTCTGGCATTAAAAAAAAAGTTTCCTCCCTTTATCCTCATACTGCTGTTTTGATCTTCCCTCAGTGGAAAGGCATAGACACATCCCATCTCATGGAATCCCTCACTTCCTTCAAGACACAGTCTGGGCATTACCTTCTGTAGGAAGCCTCTTAGGAGTCCCTCAATTGCTTTACCTTCCCTGACTACATAGATAGATAGATAGATAGATAGATAGATAGATAGATAGATAGATAGATAGATAGA